>PVJX010013708.1:0-46737 GCA_004027295.1 Dolichotis patagonum | reverse complement strand
ACCCTACCTCAGATATGGAGAGTAGAAATAAGAGGGGACAAAAGTCACTGTCCCTCTGCACTCTTAGTGACTCTTCATAAGACATTGTGAGGAAACACGGTTCTCAGCTTCCACAGCCAGGCATAGGGTACACTGCACCACATGCTGTAATGGCAGAGCAGGACCCCAAATAAACAGCATCAAGTAACTGAAGGAGTAAGCTGCATTAACTCTTTTTGTTATTTCCTAGGTGTTATGGCCATTATAAAACATCCGTATCTGAATTTACAACTGTGTACTTCCGTACGGCTGCCAGAGTTAAAACTCAGCTCCCAAAGGGAGGCCACGTGGGGTTTTAAAAGTTTAACGAGTTGAAGTTTCATAGGTGTTAACATGTGATGGCCAGAAACAGCAGTAGCCAAAAGCTTTTAATCTGAAACAGACAGCAAACGATGAACATCAAGGCTGTTCTGAGGTGGGCTCGGGGCTGCAGAAGTGTCCAAGAAAGGGAGAAGAAAGTCAGACGTGGCCCATGAGATAGCAAAGTGTGGGGCCCCTGCTTCTTCATGCAGTGGCCACATGCAGACAAGGAGTGGCAGGAACGGGCACAGTGCTGGGCCCCTGGTGAGCGCCGAGCGTAGCCATCATCACGTGGTTCAAGGAGGTTCTTCAAATGGGAAGGCTCGGCCCAGCTGGGCTCCGCTTTGTGACAAGTGATTCTGCTATCACATTCCAAAACCTTCTCAAATCACAACTGGATCTCAGCAACGTCAACATCTGGCGGAACAGCTCCAGGGAGGCAAGCCTGACTCAGAACCTCCCAGTGAAACAGCCCAGCGATGAGTCAGGGCTCAGGGGTGTCTGAATGTGTCCAGGCGGTTAGCTTTAAAGGAAAAGGGAGACATCAGGTGGGGCGTCAAATACTCTAACTGGCCCCAGGAGAACTCGAGTTGCCCAGCCATCCTACTGGACGCTTTGCCCTGTGTTGGCTGCCCTCCACATGCACACATTGTCCCTTTCTTGCATTGTTTAACTGGTGCCTGGTCCCAGGTAAGACTGAGGGTCAGGAGGGCCAGCTGCAGTTTCTCTGGGATGTGCAGTTTCCATGCATTCCTGCATTCATTCACTCATGCTTCCATTCATTTTTAGTAGGTAGAAGCCCAGACTGTGGTGTGATCCAAAAATGCAGTCTGTTATGGTTTGTGTCAGATGGCACCCCAATCCTCATGAGGTCATGGGAGCAGCCCGATCTAGCGTTCATGATTGGTTTGTTGTCTAGCACTCAGATTGGTGGTGTGAGTAACACATTTGCTCAGGGGTGGAGCCAGCATACAGCGTAACTGCAGGAAGAAGGTGTGTCTTCTCTCTTCTGCTGCTTGCACTTGCTGTGTGCAGCTTCCATGAACCACTGCCCCTCAACCATTTCATTTTGCATTGAAGCCAGCTGAGTATGGACTGAAACTTTCAAACTGTAAGAAATAAACCTTTCCTTCTCTGACTTGGGCATCAGGTATTTTGTCTCAACAGTGAGAGAGAAAAGTAACTAAGACACAGCCTAAACTTCACTTCTGTGTCACTTCTTAACTCCGTGGCTTAGAAACCTTGTGGCACTCTCTGCATCTATTTCCTCACCAATAAAATCACAGTTTCTGTTTCACATGGTTTGGGGGAATTAATTAAGGTAAGCAACTTACATAGTTCTTCCTATAGAGTGAGAAATAATAGTATTTGCTGTATTTATTAGCTGTCACGTTACACTTATTATCTTTGGAGTCAGGGACAAGTCAGTCAAGTATGGCCTTCTGAGATTGATGATAAAATAACATTTTGTCTCTCAAGTTCTAGAGTGAGAAAATGATCTGTAAAGAAATAGAGGTGTATTGCATTATTTTTTATTATCGCGACATCATGGCAAGGCACAAATGCATATCCAATGTTTTTCCACTGCCTGACACTTTTCCATACATATATGTTTCATGAACATGTCAATACTTTGCACATATTAACTCATCTCATCCTTGCAAAACCCACAAAACTCAGCACTTTAAAAATACCTTCATTTGAAGTTAAGTCAGTGAGTCTACACTTTCTTATCAATTTGATTTGTGGGAACACATAAGAGTCATATGTGTGCACGGTACTTTTTACAGTCATCGAACTTTTCCCATCCTTATACTTCCAAGCACTGTGATGTGGAAAGGTTTGTTATTTTTCTGGACACTTTACGGATGAACATACCAAGTGGTGTGGGACACAGGTAGCAGTCCAAGGTCCCTAAGGAAAACACAGCTCTCCCCTAAATTTCATCAACTTTCCATGTCTACACTCACCGTTCCAGGTTTTCTCTGAGCTGTGCCCACCTAGAATGGTAGAAAACTGTCCCTCTCGGGCTCACGATGCTTATGCATGGCTTTTGTAGTGCCATTATTTTGCCCCCCCCCCTTTTTGGTACCAGGGATTGGACTCATGACATTGTGCTAGTCAGGCAGGCACTTACGCTGCTGAGCCAAATTCCCGGCCTGCTCTTTTTCTTTTTTACACAACCCATTCCCCTCATCCTTTGCTCAGTTTCTGACCCTTTTTGCAATCCCTTTGCCGTTCTTGCTGTGAACCCACACTGCATTCTCTTGTAGTCTCTGACCATTTTTCTCCACATAGATGCATTTGCATTTTTCCAAGCTGCATTTCATTTCCAACTCAAAATTCCAGCTTCAACGAGTCCCCTGCATTATGCCTCTCACTTTGATCGTGCTCCCAAGCCGTTATGATTTAGGATAGCCTTGGCAAACTTCGCTGACCTGCTTTCCATTCAGTAATGTTGCCGCAGAATGAGACCAGACCCTGCCTGTCCAGTGCCTTATGGACCAAATCCCTGGACAATTAGGTGTCATCAGTTTCACTGCATCTAATCTGTTTCTCAGCTCACATTATTGTCAGGCAACTGTGCCCATCTTCACTGCTCTGTTGAGGACCGATTTCAAGAGCTGGAAGTCCACGTGTTCCACTGCCTCCTTCATCTGGTTTTATGAACGTATCAGAAGGGAATGATTTTTCCCTCATAGCACATGTTATTATTTATAGGTCCAGACACACTATTATTTTATGTTATGATTCTGGATCTTTCAAATGTTTCCTGTATTCTTTGTTCTGTTGTTTCTCTTATTAGAAACTGTCCTTTGATTTATGGCCTGGATTGGTCTTTCTTTTCTTGAACATTTACTAGCTGCCAGGCATCTGGTGCAAAGCCCCATGCTTTTGAGGGCAGAGAGAAGGACAACACCCATGAAGAACGCAATCCTACCACAAAGAATCTGGAGCAAGTGACACTGGCCATCGGACCATGAGAACTGGCTGAGCATTTCCCATGATCAGGCACTGTGGCTGAGCCTCTTTGCGTAGAGTTATACTTTGTTAAAGTCTCCAGAGGTATGATCCAAAGATCCTCTTGTTCAACCAAGGCTAAAGGAACTTAAGTGACTTGCTCAGGGAAGTGATAAATCTGAGACTTGAAGTCCAGTCTTGACTTCATGTGCTCTGTTCTTTCAGTTGGCTGTGATACTTCTCTACCCTCTTCACATACAATGAAGACTTAAGCTACCTCTGCGTTCAAAACCATTCCTGCTCAGCCTTTGTACCACAGAGGAATCAGCCACTACTACCATCTTCAGCATCTCTCCTGGGCTGGGTCCAGGTCAGACATTCCCATACCATTTGTCTTGAGGACCTCCAGCAATGAACCTTAGTGGTGTTTTACAGCCCAGCATGTAGCCATTCTTTCTAGGATGGTGTATTGGCCAGCTTCCTCATCCCTGGGACTGAACTTCTGAGACCCTTAACTTAAAAGAGGAAAGACTTATTCGGTTCTTAGTTTTGGAGGATTCAGTTCATGGTTGGTTGGCTTCAAGGCAGTAATGATATGGTGATAGAAAGCAATTCAATCCACAGCAGTCAGGAAGCAGATAGAACATGAGGAGCCAGGGAAAGAGAAAGAGGCTAGAACAAGAACGCATCTCTCCAGGTCAAGCCCCAAGTGACTCACTTTGTCCAACCAGGCCCCAGCTTCTAACAGCACATTCAACCACAAAATCATCCATGGACAGATCCCCTGATTAGTACAGTGCCCCATGATACAATCATCCTCTGAGGTATATGCGACTTTTGGAAGATAGTTCAGATCTAAACCCTAAAGATAGGAATGTGAACTAAAAATGACTAGAGCTGGTCAGTCCTGGAATGAGTCCAGGAGGCACTGTTTACAGTTACGTGACCCTAAGGCCACCTCTCCACTTTGGGGTTTCTCAGATTGGGTAAATAGCCCTTATAAGCTTGGCTGTCCGTGCCACAAACCTTGATAGTAGTGTGGTGGTTTTACAAGGTTGCTGCAGATGTATGGTGTGAGAATGGGGGAAATTTATTTTCATGTGGTGAACTTCAGTGCAGGACATCTGCATCCTTTTGTTCCAAACAATGTTGAAATACATTTAGGTCCTAAAGATTCTGGACTTTTTCTGGTGACCTGCATAACTCCTTTCTGGGTGTGCTTTAACCCTAAGTATTCAACCTGATCTTTAAGGCTCTAGAGTTGGTCATTCCCACTGGACTATGCTCCAGTAGCCTTGAACTCAATAAATCCAAACTGAGCCTTCAGTCTGTCCCTCTCACTGCATGGTGAAAGCATGGTTTCCAGCACTACCTGTCTCACTAATTAACACCGCTCTCCTTTGGAAGTCAAAGCTCTTTTCTCACTTCCCATGCCAGTCCCCAGCTGCAGACTGAGAAATGCCTTTTCCATCAGCATCCACTTTCTTGGGTCAGAACATTGCCATTTGTTACCTGTTCTCTTGGTTTTCATAGCTGCATTCTCCATTGATCACTGTGACTTTGTCCTGTCCATCCTACTCATGCATAGTTGCACGGCTCAGAGCAGCTTAAATGCCCAAGAAGTAATGCAAAGGCAGCTCCTGGATACTGACAGGTGGTTGTGATTTTCCCAGGTTTAACTTGGAGATGAGAGCTGGACCAAGTCCAGAGACGGAGGGCTACTGTATTGAAGAATACAGAAAGTGGCTGAGTGTCCAGCTGGCTAAGTGCCAGCTCCAAAGGCTTCTAAACCATGTGGCCAGGTGTCATCACAGCAACAACCCAACTACTCTCAATACAAAAGTCTGTCTTAGTTACTTTTCATTGCTGGGACAAAATACTCACAAGTTAAAAGAGGAAAAATTTGTTTTGGCTCACAGTTTGTAGGGGTTTTAGTCCATAGTTGGCTGGCTCCAAGGCAGGGAGGTGTGGCAAAGGGGCCTGGCAGAGGAAGCAAGCTCATGGCTTGGTAAGCAGGAAACAGGGAAAAAGGATCCAGGCAGAGGGAGGGAGGTAAACCCTTCCAGGCCACACCCACAGTGACCCATTTATTCCCATGAGACTTCACCACAGAAGTGTCACATTCAGCTATCAACCTGTCAATGGACTAATCCAGTGATAAGTAAGACTCTCATGATGCATTCACCTCCCAAATGCCCCATCTTTGGAAGGCTTTGGGGGGACACCCAGATATAAACCATAATATTCTACCTTAACCTCCCAAAGACTCATGTACATCCCTTTATGTAAAGGGCCGCAGGCCTTGGCACCATCCAAGAAGAGTTGCCAAAGTCCTAATAGTTTCAGCATTGCTGAAAAGTTCAAGTCCAGAGTCTCTTCTGGGATTTATTTGCAAACTTATGTAAGAATGAAAAGTTAAATCATTCTGAAATACAATGGCACATAATTAACTTTCTCACTCTGAAAAGTAGGAATAGGAGGATAGAAAAGAATAGGACCAAAGCAAGACTGAAATTTACAAGGGCAAATATTAAATCTCATAATTCCATGTCTATCATCAGGGCACTGTGTGGCAAGATGTGGATTCCAAAAGGCTTGGGTAGCCTCACCCCTGTGGCACTGCCAGTGGTTGTAACCTTCATGGTTTCTCTCTTGGGCTGGCTCTGCTGCTCCTTTATGATTTCCTCAGATGATCCATGTTCCTTGATCCTCTAGCTTCTTGGGCTTTCCATTGCACTTTTGGCTTCACACTTACTGGCTTTCACATACTGGCTTTCAGAACACTTGGCCTGCAGGCCTTTCTGAAATCTGATTGGAAACCTTCCTGACCCCACAACTCTTTCATTCTTCATGCCTGTAAAACCAGCATCACATGGTGGTGCCAAGGTCCGTGGTCAGCTGGAGAAGGAGCTGAGTTTTTTTGAATCTTGGGGCAGTTTCAGAGGCCTCTGAGTGCCTGGATGGATGAATATGGTGACATGAATCCAGCTAAATCAATTCCCAGTTTCTGGGCTGCCACTGCACTGGAATATGGTACACTAGAGGCTATGTTCCCAAAGAAAAGTGGTTGAGACTTTTGAGGCTGCCAAAGGTGGGACCTTGTACATGTTTTCATATAATCTTATTATTATTATTTTTTAAGAGAATAAATCCAAACAAAATAAAACAGAATAAAGCCAATAAAAACAAAACAGTGAAAGTAATACAGGGCTTCAAAGCAAGATAATAGGAAATCAACAATGGCTGCCATAATACTTCTTGTTATCTTCAAAATAGCTGTCCACACCATCAGGCATATTAAAATCAAACCAAATGAAACAGAAGAAGACCAATAAAAACAAAACAGTGAAAGTGAGACAGGACTTCAAAACAAGATAATAGGAAATCAACAATGGCTACCATAATATATCTTGTTTGAAGGTATTATCATACAATCTTTTCTACTGCCCTGTTTCAGAGTTCTTGGCTTTTCAATGCTAACCTTTGTAGCAACCAATCCTCTGCTCTGTCTTTGTAGACCCTAAATTTACCTGACTTTTCCTTTTGGTGACACTCAAAACTTTAAATCATTCTGCTGGGTGTTTGCTCTTGATTCTCAAGGTAGAGAACCAGCCAAAATCTGGAGTAGTCATGACATCACCTGAACATTGAACTACCCTGAAATTTCTTCCACAACATTAGCCTGATATGTTGAATCATGGGTTCCTGCCATGTCTCAGGACATGCGCAAAGTGCAGACAAATTTGCCACCAGAACATAACACGTGTGGGCTGAAGCCCAAGTGCCAGTGGATTTGTCCCAACTGAAATGTCCTGATTCCATTTTTTTCATTTCTGGGACACTCTTTTACACCTTATCCACATCTTAGAGCTCTGAAAGCCTACATGATCAGAACTTGCTTCCTCCAAGGAATGTTAGTTTAGAAATAGTTTTATGAAAACATTCCTGTACCAAAAAATGCAGTGTTTTACACTGAATAATAATTGTAAGAACAATATCTACAGAAGGTACAGTTTACTGACTAGCACTTGAGTGTCAAGCACCATGTAAAGTTTATTTACATTTTATTTTCACAAAAGCACAGCAGATTGGAGGGTCAGCATGTATTTTTCAACTTTTTTGATGAGGGGATTGTTATTGTAGGGTCCCTTCCTCTGAGTAAGATGAAGTAGTGGTGTGAACACTGTTCAAGTTTAGTGTCAGACATACTCCTAGGTATACATGGGTCTACCTCATCCAAACATGAAGTTCTTGAGATGATACTAGAGGTTTCAGAAACCTAACTGCTTGAAGATTAGAGATTTCTGCATCCCAAAGAGTTTCTTTGATGTGTGAAAAACTATTTGCTATGCCTTTGCTAATTGCAATGAGAACTCTGTCCATTTTCAGAGCTTCTGTGTAGCTGGTGCAGTCCCTACCCTGGAGCCATTTTCCTAGCCCAGTGAGCCCAGCTGCTCCAGACCTTGGTTTCTCAGCCCATGTGAGTCACCCTCAATTCCTGCTAACAACAGGCCCTCTTGCCAAGTCTGAAACCTCTCAACACCCTACACTCAGACATTTCTAGAAAGTGGGAGAGAGATCATGATGGCCCAAGCTTGAAATTTGATTTCAATGAAAATAATCTAAAATAGGATTAGTGAGCAGTGCATTTTTTTTTAAATTCATGGGTGTTGAGTAATACTTGTGGCGGCTGAAGATGTGCAGCCTCATATGTGGGGACAGGATGGTTTCTGAGCCACGGCACGAAGCTTGTCAGAAAAGCCAGGAGCCAGAGGGCAGCCTTGCCTATCATCCTGGTGCATGACATCAATGTCTTAGGCATAGCAGTGACTTTGTCCCTTTAAACCCTCAGAAGTTCTTGCCAAGGAATCGGCCACATCTAATTTTTATTTTATTTTATTTTTATTTTGCATATGACCTGGATTCAAAGTCCACATCATTATTTAGGTGTGAGGAAGGGCTTCAAATTCAGGCCCCAGCCTAAACTTTGATTTTTTTTCCTGCTAAACCACAATATCTCTCTTTACATGCCTGCCTGTGCTTTTGATTACTTTGGGATATAATCTAGAAATGCTGGGCAGAATCATGAGGAGGAAGGGGTTTAGGGTCAAGAGCAAGTTCACCAGCCACAAGCGTCGCTTTTCCTTGGGCTGGAACTAAGTCTCACAAGTAAATACCCAAGTGAAAGAGAACACTTTTCTTGGAAAAATGTTGGTAATTTTATGAATGTCAACAAACTCTTTTTTAATGACCCCTGTCATACTGGAGCCTGTGGGCAAATTATATCAAGGAAAGCACAGTTTTAGTTGAAGTTGGTTCAACAAAAGACAGGGTCAGTAAAAAGGGCTGGCATTTATTGACCACTGACTCATGCCAAGCCTTGTGCTAGATTCTGGATGTGGATGGTTCACTCATAAATTCTGTAGGTGCTAGCATCTCCCTCATTGCATAGATCCCCCTGAGATAACTAGAAAGAGGAATAGCAAGAACTTGAAAGCTGTCAGTCTCGTGCTGTAAGCTCCACCCCTAACCATTAAGCTCCCCCCTCCCCGAGCTGTCCTCGTGGAAGAGGAACTCTGTATCATCCATCAAGATCTATGTTGGTGATCCCAAGCCTTTAAAGTCTTTCCTGGTAGCAGCTGAGTGCAGACTTGTATTGAGTGGCTGCCAGGACTGCACGCACCAAGTGACTGAAATGCATTGTGTGATAGCAGCTGAGGACAGGGCTTGAGGTTAAGTTGCTGGCAGGTCATGTTCCTTTGGAAGGTTCTAGAGAAGGCTCTGCCTTCTCCTGACTTCCCACCATCTCAGATAGCCCTCAGTGTGTAGCAGCATCACTCCAATCCTAGTTGGCCACACAGCTTTCCCACTGTGTGAGTCTAATGATGTCCCAATTACACTGGATTCGTGTTCATTCTGATGACTTCATCTTCACATGATTTCCTCTCTCAGGCCCTACTTTTAAACAAAATAACATCTCAAAATACACTAGGGATTAGGATTGCCATATATCATTTTAGGGAACCACAATTTAACCTATGACAATACATAGAAAGAAACATAATAACCCTAAGAATGAATGGGCCCCCAAAATGTTAAAGGTCCACTTCCTACCATTTGCCCACTGCCCCTTTTCTGTGAATCTGGTACCCCATCTGCACAACCTTATTCTACTTTGACCACGTAGTCATATTTTCTGTCTCTGTGCTCTGTCTCTACTGTCTAGGGTGTTCTACCTCACCCTCTGCACCTGAGTAGCCGCTGATCATTCTTTAAGGGCAAGAACTGCATGGACACACCTGGAAGTAGCTTGAGACTCTACCCTTTCACAATTTGTATTTAGTTGCTCTTCCTATTCCATGGGTCTCAAAGTGATTTTTGGAAGTCTTATCAGCACCCTCTCCCTCAATAAGCTCCTCTAGCCCTGGGTCTGTACCTTTGACACAGCTGGACTCAGGGTATGTGTAAACAATCCCAGGCCCTGCAGTGACCTCAAAGACATCTCTCATGACTGAATATAGCACTCTTCTCTCTTCTCAGATTTACTGAAGCCAGATTCCTTCATTATAGAGCAAGATGTGGAAATAGCAAATTCTACAGACCCTTATAGAGCAAGATGTGGAAATAGCAAATTCTACAGACCCTTGTCATATTATTATTAGGTGACCTTATGACTTACTTTTGATCATCCATAAGAGATGTATATCATATATGATGTTGGCTACTAATCACCCAGAATGGAATTTATCCTTTTTAAAAAATTTAATATAGTTTATCTTTCTTTTAATGGTTTATATTATTTATGTCTGCTTTATGGACTCCTTCACTAAAGTCATGGTGATAATGATTCAAGTTTTCTTTAGAATTCTTTTTTAAAATTTTCTTTAAAACCTTTAGAATTCATTTTATTGCATATGGTGTGAGACAGGGAATCTAAATATTTTTCTCATGCTTAAAACCAACTAATGCAGCACAATTTGTTGATGAGAAATAGTAATATTTATATTGTTTTATATCCCAGAGTACCTTGAGAGTTTCTGGCTCACTTATATCATATATGCTTTTTGTTCTCTTCTTGATACATCATGAATTTTGATAAACCCATAGATAAACCCCTTTATAATTATTCTGATAAAGATATTGGATCTAATTAAGGGTGCAAGGATATAGAAACAAAAATTTTTGTTTAATGTACTTGGTACAGTTCTACAAAGTTTGTCTGAATCCTAACATGAGAGAAATCTATCAGCCTCTGTTTAAAATTAAATTTAAAAATCATCAAAAATATGACAGCTCCATGTAAAGTTCAATGACAAAACAAAAACAAAGACAAAAAAAATCACCACAGAGTAGTTGCCCACAGTGGAAGAGATGTTTTGGTCCACCTCAGGGAAAGATGACAGGATTCTACCTGAACATATTAACCCTTCCTGCCCCCTAGGATTAAAGGTTAAGAAAACTGCTAAAATGAAAAGTCTTTGCGTTATACTTGGGGAGACTAAGAGTAAAGAACCCTCAGTCCCATTTTCTGGATATCACTGGGAATAAAGGAAACCCAAGGGATCTTAGTGAATCAGAGCATAAAGAGGAGCATGTGGGCTGGATCCCCAGGCTGGAGGTCATGTGGGAATTACTTCCGGAGCACCAAATGAGGAAAGAATTAGGAACAACTGTAATTTGCCAGCACCAGGGGTCACACAACCTTTCTACCGCAAGCACGGTGTTGCCACTTGATGTTTATCTCAGATCATCGTAATTCTCAGACTATGGACAGGGAAGAGGGGTTATAAGGCAATAAGCACCTTGCCTGGAACACACAGACAGGGTTATGAATGATACTCAGTCCCAGAGCTCCACAGGGGAGATTCTGACATCACCCTGTATTAGGTGGATATTTAGCACATTTCCTGGTACACAGCAAGCCCTCGGTAGAAGCTGACAAATTTTACCAGATGAAGAGCGTGAATATTAAGCAACATCTGGAGACTTTCTAGGGCCCTGAAAGAAATCTGAATGGAACTGGGGTCCCATACTCCTTCGGACTCTGACGAACACTCTTGTTTACTACGTGCTTCGTGACCACAGCCAGCAGACTCCCAGCATGGCTGAGTGGACAGGCGCACCAAGCATCGCTGTGCTGCTGCCTCTTAGCTGGAGAAAATATGGCCGGTTCCCTGGCTCTCTAGCTCTGCTCCTTCTATAAAAGAGAGCCTTCAAGGCCTCCCTCGGGGAAGCCCTGAAGACTAATGACACGGTGCACAAAAGGCACCTGGTGACCAGCAGGCATCCTGTGACATATGGTAGTTATTCCTATTAGTGGTGCGCCCTCCGCGCTGGCTGGTGTCACTTCCCAGAGCTTGTGAGCTGATGGGAGGGCGCGCTTTCCCACGTGGATCAGATGACGGCCTTAGGCTGATTACAGGGTTCCTGTGTGAACTGGGGCTCCAAACAACCTTGCCCTCTGGCCTGCAGCAGAAGTGAGTCACAGGGGAGGGAAGGGAAAGAGGGGATGCAGCAGGGTGGCTAGACTCCCCCACGGGCCCGGAACACCTGGACGGGCAACCCCAGCCAGGTTCCCAGGATAGGCACAGCCTGGCGTGGGCGGCCAGTGGGAGCTGCTCTTCATGGCTGGTCCTGCGCCTGAGGAAGGGGACTGGAGATGGTTGGAAGGAGGGGTCTGTCACCTCTCCTCTCTGGGACTGGTGCACACATGCTTCATCCACTCTGCAGAGTCTAGTCATTAGTGTTCGCTGGGGAGCCGAAGACAGTGTTTGGGAGACTGAAGCAGGAGGATCGCTCAGTCTGGACAACTCAATGATCTAGTGAGTCTTTGCCTCAAAATAAAAATATAAATGGGTGAATAAATAGGAAAGGGCTGAGGCTGAGGCATAGTGTGAATGTTCTGAGTTCAGTCCTCAGGACCAGAAAAACAGCTGTAAGTGACCGCTGTGGTCCATGATGACTCAATAGGGACTTTGCCTGCTGATGACCTCGGGAATGTTGACTTGTCCCCTCTCCTGTATCATGCAGTGGCCATGTGATGTAAGGCAGGACTCTTTAAGGATATAAGGAGTAGCAGGATTCTGGGATCCCCTCAACTACCCTGGGACCCCTGGACTATATGGCAGCTGGTGTTTATTGAGCTCTTACACAGTGCCAGCACCGCCTGAGCATGCAGTATGCGTGAATATGACCATGTCACTTCCTGCCTCCAGTCTCTGATTTGAAGGTGAGAAGCTGAGGCTTAGTGATTTCTTACAGTCACAAGATTAGAAAGTGAAGGACACCAGGATTTGAACACTGGATTTGAAAAGCTTAACCTCTGCGACCATCATAGGATCTGGGTTGGGGAAGAGCAGGGCTATTATCACTGTCAAATTCAGGAAAGGAAGGTGCAAATAGTGAAAGGACAAAAGCAGGGTGACAAAGCCATGAAAAGGAAGTGTTTGCAGGTTGGAGAAACCAATTTCCTAGGCCAGGTGCAAGCGACTGTTCCAACTCCTTAGTGGAAACGAAGTCCCTGAAACACTGCAAAACAAGGTGAGAAATGCTTTGGTGACACAGGGGTGACATCATGTGCACAACGTGCCTGCAGATCTTGTCACAGAGGACAATAGTGGTTTTGATGTCCCAATTCCTGCTCTGCAGAGTGGTGGCAGGGGAGGGTGCCCGTGGCTTGCTGTCCCAGATGCCTGGGACACTCCAAAGCACAGCATTGCCTCCTCAGATGGTCAACACCGTCCCGTGATACTCAGTGTCACGCTCAAGTCCCTCAAGTTGTGTCCACTACTCTCTCCCCCAAGCCATACACACTGCAGGTTTCCAAGTGAGCAGGAGAGGGAGAATCTTCTGCCTCTCCAGGGTCAGTGGTGCACATACTGTTCCATCAGTGTACTTTCCAGGGGCGATTAGAGCAAAATTGCCCAGGCCACGCAAACCGTGACCCTCTGCAAGGGCGCAGAGGGTGGTGTTCTGCTTTAGATGCAGGTTCTTGTGCATAAATCAACACAGCAGCCCTGTGGATCCTGGATCAAGAAGCTAAAGTCCAACAAGAAACACCCTGGGCCAGTCAGGGAGGACCCGAGAGTCCATTCCCACTCCAGTGCTCTCGGAGGTGTCCAGTTCCCAGGTGACTAGGACCTGGCTTGGCACAGTATGAAAATCTATGCTGTTCACATCTCTTGGGGGACCAGAGAGAGGGTGCTGAGCCAGAAGTCCTCAGACGCTTGTTAACTAGCACTGGGACCTTTTGCACCTTGCCTGCACCTGCATGACGGGGCCCCCAACATCTCCCTGGCAGTCTCATCCGGGAGGATGTATGAGAACACGCACATGAGGGGTCTGGCTCGAGACCCACATGGTGTGTGGAAGATGCCCTGAGCCTCCAGAGGGCAGAACTCTGTGCCTTGTGGGGTAGAAGATCAAGCGAGAAAGGGGTGAACTTCAGGAGCCCAATGTGGCTGCGTCTCCAGGGCTGACAGTGAACTTGGCCCCTAGAAACACAGCAAAAGAAGAATGGATGGGTGATCTTGCTTAATGTGCTCTTGGGAGCAGGCAGGAAGTGACAGCTCTTGGGAGAGTCCCCAGAGCCTGGACTGGGTTGGCGGAGGCCCATGTCTGAGCTTCTACTTACATGGTTTTGTTCTTGTGTTCTGGAGCCTTCCTTCTTCTTCATCACTGCATCCTATAACTGTCCACCCTCTTCCCGGAACTGCTCTGCTGCTGGTTTGGACTGACCCGTTTGTTGCCTTTGAGTGAGGGAAATGGGGTATTGAATCATCACCTTCCCATTGGTTTTCCCAGAATCAGAGAATGGTCTCATAGTCCTAAACCCCATACCAGAAAGACCACCCATCTCTACTTCAACAAAAAAAAAGTAAATTATATTTTCTTAACAAGCCAAGTGACTGCCTCTTTGGTCCCACAACTAACATTTCCCTGAGAGTTCATGAATTGCAAAGTTATTTGAGCAATTTATCCTTTGAAGCTCAGCTTCCACCTTGGGCTCTCGGAATTATTTCTTGGAAAAGTGATTAGCACAGAGAACTCTGCAAAAGTTGGCATCCAAGGATAGTGGTCTCATTATGCAAAGTGCCCATAGAGTCATCTCTGGACATCTCATGATTTCACAAGGGCTATTATGTCCCAGCTACCACTCTTCTTTGGAGCTTATTACTTAAGTAAAAAAAAAAATGTTAATTGTTTCTGAGAAGTGTGCAGAGTGGAATGGGCCGCCATCTCCAAGGAGCCCTGTCTCTGGACTCCCGGGCTGCTCCCAATTCTCTTGCCAAATGCTGGAAGCTCTCCACTGGACAATCATCAATTTATGTGGACTCAGTCACAATTTACCTCAAGCGCCATTTTTATACAGGATGTTATTTATTGAGGCTTGTACCTCAGTGAGGAATTCGTGCTTTTGAGTAATGAGAGTCCTTTCCTCGCAGGGCAGAGAACAATGCTTTCCTGCTATCTTCCCTTCTAATGGGTTCACAATGGCACCATCTCTGCTCCCATAAATAATACACTCCATGAAAATAAGGAGTCATTAAAACAGGGGAGTATCCACGCATCACTTCATAACCACAAGGGAAGCTCTTGGGAAGCGGTTCTCCCATAAACAGACTGTTATTCAGTGTGTGTGTGTTGGAATGTGTATGTTTGCATGTGTGTATTCGCACACATGCCTATGTGTGTGCAAGTGCAAACTGTCTTTTGTAACTTCAACCGTTCCACTGATATTGGCTGTTCCCTGACCACTATAAGGACACTGCAGGTTAAGGGTCAGCATGACCTCTGGAGGCAGACGGACACAGGGCACAGTCATCAGATATGTCTGTGCCTTGAATTTCTGTTCTGAGGTATGGAGATTATAGTGTCTACCTGATTTGTAGATGGAACATTGTGAATGAGTTGAACTAGGTCAGGTGCAAACCATTTTCTTTTGCATATTTCTTTGCCTCCCTCTCACATTAGGTCTTTTGTGTCCACCCCTATCTTTGAGTTGTAGAAATATCTCATCCAGTTTAATGAACTTCCTGTGTAAAGCTTCCAGTGCCAGTGGTGTAGAGGGAGCATAAGGTTTCCTCTCTCTGACACCTTCCTCTCTTCCTCTTCCTAGCCTCCTTCTCTTCTTTCCTCTTCCTGGGATGTGTCCTGCCTCCCAGGGCTGATGTCGCATTAAGTGCTGGACACAGAGGAGACTGCGGTTCCTATGAGGACCGTGTGCAGTCGGACATTAGTGCTCAGAGTTGGGAAGTGGTTGGAGTATCTCTCAAGGCTTCATGGATGACCTTTAATCTCCATTTGTGAAGTGAAAAGAGGATGGAAGCCTAATCTGATTTGTAATGTTTAGAGATGAAGCTAGGATGAGATAGCCCCACTAATGATTGGACTGACAATGATTAGGATTAGATGAAGCCACTAGGTAGAGCCACATGATTGAAGTCTGATGGATTTCTAAGAGGGAGAGAGACCACAAGAGATACCCATATGCAAGCACCTTTCTGTTTTTGCTGTGAAGCCTTGTGCCACCTCAGGACTCTCCAAGAAAGAAAGTTATCACCAGATGAGGCTCCTAGATCTTGGGCTTCCTGAACCAAAATAAACCTCTTTTCTTTATAAAGGAACCTGCCCATGTATCTTATTATAGTGACAAAAAGCTGACTAATACAATTGGCATTGTGTCCAAGAGTGATTCTTTTGTTCTGAGATACATTGATGGGTACTTCAGAGGTCCACTTTGGGAGTGTCACAGTGAGGGTGATGTCCCTTCTAGTGGTCTTTTATGAGTCCACTTAGCCATTAGGTTCACAAGATTCTGTTTTTGTCTTACCACTGAGGGATGTCACCTAGGACAGCCCAGAGTCAGAATACTTTTATAGGCTTTTCTAAATGATTCAAGAGCTTCTAGAAGACCTCCTTCTGACAGCTTCCTTCTGGGTCTGCTCTTTAAGTAGAATCAACTACTAATCTCTGTGATGCTCACATTCAAGAAAATCATGCTCTCTTTCCTCCACTGTTCTCCTAGCACTTTCTTCAGTTGTTGAAGGTTCTGGGAAGACAGCAGGCCAACAGCTCTCCTTTCTTCTAAATGCCTGGACTTCTCTGGGTGTTGCTGAGCCCATGATGGTAGAAACAGGTTGTGATACTTTAGAATGAGGGCACACATCAGTTCTTCTTGGTCTGGTGAGGCACCAGGGAATGCTCTGTGCTGAACACTGGGTGAGGCTGTTATTTAAGTGTTGGCAGTGACGCTGGTGGGAGGACAGGACATCTACCTAGAGAAATTAAGAGGCTGGTCCATATGGGTAAGTGAAGAAGGCAACCATGCACCGAGATGGTTTGGCTCAGCAGCCTGGGGTTGTGACTGGGAGCCCATGCACTCCTTTCTGCCCTGTGTTTCTTCTTCCTTTCCACTACTTGGTGGGTGAATTACGAAGACACCAATGACTGAGACAGGGCAGAGTTCTTTAGAAAATGGACTACTGCCTTTCTGTTTTTGACTGAAGCCCATTACAGGACCACAAACTGATACAGGGCAGTGATGGAAACCCAGGCGCACTATTAATGGAAGACTGGGCCCCATCCTTTATCATCCTTGTCTGGCTCCACTGCCACCAGGGAGAACCAAAGCGAAGGGCAGGAAGATGCTGCGCGACCTCGCCAACCCCGAACGCAAGATCAAGCACTGCGGAGGAGGAGGTGAGCCAGGGCTCTTCATTAAAGCAAATACCATTAAACATGTGTTCAAGATAACAGAGCGTCTTGACCCCAGCAAGCATCTGGACCACAATGAAAATTCATCTTGTGCTCTAGAGGTAGAGGAGGCAAAGAGTGGTTTTCCAGGGCAGAAGCCACGGCTATGCATATGGATTCCTCAGTAATAGAATATGTATGCTAAATATGTGTGTGCATCTATACAATTACTAATTCAACACGTTTGGGCAGATCCACCATGTTTGTGGCAATGCGTGTGTGTGTGTGTGTGTGTGCGTG
Source organism: Dolichotis patagonum (assembly GCA_004027295.1). NCBI lineage: Eukaryota > Metazoa > Chordata > Mammalia > Rodentia > Caviidae > Dolichotis > Dolichotis patagonum. The sequence goes on along the minus strand of PVJX010013708.1, from coordinate 29,442 downwards.
CGCGTGTGTGTGGACATGCTTAGGATGTCTTTGTGACTTTCTCCTTGCCACCTTTTTTCTAGCAGTTGACCACATTGGTTCCCCAAATTATTATCCTTATTGCATTCACCTTAATGAGACCATGTTACTCTGTTTTTTGGCTGCTCTATTATTTTATTGTTCATCTAACCCATAGCAAGCCTTTTAAAGGCTTATCTAGGGAATTTTGGGAAAGAAACTGGGAAATAGAATGCCATCTTGTTAAACAAGTCTAAAGACAGTGTAGATTAGTGAAGAGTTTGGCCAAAGTGGTGACCAACACATGTTTCTTGTTAGGGGATGAGGAAATCTAAAGGAGGATGAGAAGTGAGGGGACAGAGAGAGAGAGAGAGAGAGAGAGAGGCAAGAGCACCAGTGCTGACATGAGACTAGACTGAGGGTCTTTTTCTCAAGCCATTATTGAAATCTATTCATATGTTTTTTCCTTATGCTGCATGAGACTCCTTTTTATCACTGTGAGAAATTTTTCTTTTGCTTCATTTAACTAAGTGGCTCTGGCAACCCTGCTTCCTTGATGTTGTCATCAAAATTGCAATCGCACAAGCCCCTCCTGATCCCATCCTGTGTCACCCCTAATGCCCCATCTCAGCTCTGTCCCTCAACACCCAAGGCTGGAGGAGTGCAGGCTGTCGAGGGCGGCCCAGTGTACAAGGGACGGATACCCTGCCGAGAGACCTCTAGGAAGTGGTGAATGAACTTTTAAGACAGATGTGGGTCTGAGGCTCTTGCTAGAGAAAAGTTTGCTTCTGCTGTGACTTGGAGGCAGGGTACCCCACCTGCTAAAGGAGCAGCATAGGTTCTCATGTGTGAAACAGGCAGGGCTGGGCAGAAGGCACACTGTGGTTTAGCTGTATGGGAGGAATCAGACATTAGAAATGGGTCAGAGCAGGAGGAGAGGCCAGAAGGGGAGGTGGGGGCAGTGTGACTCCAACCCTGGTACAGCATGCTAAATGGACCGACCCGGTGCTATAGACAGCAACTTAGTGGATCTCACTGAGCTCCATAGGAGACATCTCTGGAGGAGATACACACTATTTTTTGCTTCTGAAAGATTTTTGAAATACCTCACTCCAACATACTCTTTTCTCCTGCATTTGAACACATTTTGGTCAACTAAAGAGCTTCAAATTCCTTGTTTTTCAAACTGTTATAAACAAGGGAAAAGTACTGAGTACAAACAAGAAAATATAACACTTTTTTTATCAAATGCATTTTTTTCAAAGAGTAAAAGCAAAAGAAGAAAAGAAAAACAAAAACTAAAATAAAGTTTGGAAACACCTCAATCACGGCCAAGAATAGTACATATATTGTTGTGCATTGTTATCCCCAAATCATTCACGCAGAGCACAAGACATCTGCTTTCAATTGTCTGGGCAATACTAGCACAAATCTTTCTCTTCAGTGAACTCAGGGAAATCAGTAGTAAAGCTGTCTTAGCTAACTTGCGTATACATATATACACATACATGTATGCATATGTTGTTTCTTTCAACTTCTCACACTAGTGAGACAATATGATGTTTACACATGTGTGTCTTTTTTATTTCACTTATGAGTATGTTCTAAAGTTGCATCCTTTTACCTAAAAAAGTCACCAGTTTATCCTTCTTTATGACTAAGTAGTACTCCATTGTATAAAAATACCACATTGTCTTAGTTACTTTTTACTCATTGCTGGGACAAAATACCTGACACCCAAAATGAAGGAAGGAAAGGTTTATTTCTTACAGTTCTTGGAGGTTTCAGTCCATACTCAGTTGGCTCCAAGGCAGGGTGGCATGGTGGGACCACAGTTCATGGCAGCTGCAAACAGCAAGGTAGAAACTGGCAAGAGAGAGAGAGAGACACAACTTCTTCCCACCATTACATGATATTCTGGCCCCATCCCTAGGGGGGTGTAGCACTCACACCACCAATCTGAGCACTAGACAATGAATGAATCACAAATGCTACATTTGGTTAAGTTCATAATTCATGAGGCTTGGGGGCCACTGACATAAACCATGACACACACCTTTTTTATGCATTCCTCAGTCAGTTGGCATTTACTGTGTTTCCAGGATTGAGCTATTACAAATTTTGCTGCTACAAACATGGGTACACCTATATTGCTGTGGTAAGAGATGTTTTTAATACTTTTAGGAAGATACCCATAAGGGAAATAGCTCAATTGAATGGGCTCTCCAGTTCTAGCTTTTTGAGGAGTCTCCACACTGATTTCCACAGTGGTTGCACCAGCCCACACTCCCACCAACAGTGGAGAAGGGTTCTTTTATCCCCATAGACACACTGGCATTTGTTATAGGTTGATTTCTTGATGACAGCCATTCTTTCCCGGGTGAGGTGGAATCTCAAGTGTTGTTTTAATTTGCATCTCTGCAATAGCCAGTGATTTTGAATATTTTTCACATATTTACTTGCTGCAAAACATAAAAGTTGATGTAGTAATAAATGACAGTGACAGAAACCTCAGCCTGGCTGAAGGGCTGAGTCACAGTCAGGGCCAACACCAAATGCTGGACGTGGAGGCAGACACTACACCAGATCTGGGCACAGTGGCTTTGAGAAAGGGTGGACAGAGAAGGCCTGGTGGACATTGCTGACTTTGTGGCCCCTGTCTCTCCTTTGGCGCAGGACGGACACAGTAGTTTCCTCATCAGGCTATCAGAATGATTCACTGTTACTGTTCTAGAAATGTAAATTATTTGTTCTTCGAAATTAAGACAGGAGAGATGATAGACACATCTATAATAGAGGCTGATGTATTTAAAACTATATTTCACAGCCAAGTTCTAATGCAACACCAATTCTTTACATTTATTTCCCTGCAAATCTGATGTGTTTGTACAACATAAAATATCTGTTGTGTATAACCTGAAATTATGTGGAAAAATCAAGGAAAAAAACCTGCTTATGACTCTCTCTGATTAATGTTAAGTCTAAAAATGCAATGATTTGTTGGCTATTTTCAGTGGTTATAGATGGCTTTGATAAAAAGATTTGTATTTGAATTTATTACTTCAATAAATATATATTGTAGAACATTTGGAAAAAAATGCATTTTAAAGGCCACTTTCCATGTTAATATTTTAGCTATTTTCCTTCTCATTTCTTTAAGTGCAGAGTCATTTCACAGAGGATTGTTGCTGCCTGCACAAACATCCACATTTATAATTTTATACCTTTTCAGTTCCATTTTTCATTATTTGATAACTATTTTAAAATGTTGTTTTGCTCTTTGTAGCAATATTTCAAGTATCTGCCTATTACGCTTTCATAGGGTTGAAATTCTACTCAAACATTCCCGTGCACTGGAGAGTTCTGTGGTTCTTAATTGGTAATGAATTCAAATAGATATGTGTTAAAGTCAGTAAGAATGAAGAAGTAGAGAAAGATGACAGTAGGACTTTCCAGTGACCACCTCTCCAAAGAAGCATCCTTCTGAACAGCTAATCACACAACGAACTATCTTCATGATAGCTAAGGAGACCAAAGGAGAGACTATAGAACCTGCTTTGAGTCTAATAACAGGAAAAGAAAAGGCCAGCACTTGCCTGGGAAGCTCAAGATCCTGAGTTCAATTCCAAGTACAAACAAGGTCTGGGGATTTAGCTCAGTGGCTTAAGCGCCTGCCTGGCAAGCGCAAGGTCATGAGTTTGATCCCCGCTACCAAAAAAAAAAAAACAAAAACAAAAACAAAACATTTCCAAGTACAAACAAAACAAAACAAACAAAAAAATGGAGAAGATAAGGATTGACTAGCATAACTATATAGGCAAGTTCAGAATACTCATTCTATAAGGTCAGACAAGGGTACAATAACAACCATAAGGAAAGCTACGCATAGGCCAATATCCCTGATAAATGTATAGGCAAAAATCCCCACAAAATACTAGCAAACTAACTCCAAGATTATTTACTATGGTCAAGTGGGAGTCATCCCAGGAATACAAGGTTGGTTTACTATGTGCAAAATCAATAAATGTGATACATCATATCAAGAGAATTAAGCACCAAAACCAAAGGATTATCTTCATAGATGCAGAAAAAGCATTTGATGAAATTCGGCATCCCTCAGTAATAAAAGTTCTTAACAAATTAGCTATAGAAGGAATATACCTCAACATAATAAAAGTCACAACATTAAAATAAAAATGGATCAAAGATCTAAATGATAAAATGAAACACTTAATCTGCTGGAAGAAAAAATAGATACAACTCCTGAAGACACAGACCTTGGCAAGAACATTATTTTTTTTAGCCTTTCTTTTAAAAAATTTTTTTTATTTATAGAGAATAAAACAAACGAGAGCAGAACAAAGCAGATCAGAACAACATAAGCAACACAGCACTTTACAATAAGACAACCGGATATTAACAGTAGCTATCAAAATATCTCTTTCTCTGCTATAGTTGAGCATAGTTTCAAATATAATAATATCAAACATAACAAAATAGTATAAAACCATTCAAAAGAATGAAACAATTACAGGACATTCTAACAGAGAATGATCAATGGCTACTATAATATCTCATTTTCAATAAAAAAATTTGTTCATACTATTACATATATTAAAATCCCAATAAGACACAATGTGATAGAACTGATGGTACTAGCAGAGTAGAAGCGTGGTAGGACTTCTAAGCAAGACAATATTAAATCAGCAATGGCTGCCATAATGTTTTGTTTTCTGCCAAACAGCTGTTCATACCAGCACGTGTAATAAAGTCAAACAAAACAGATTAAAACCATTCCAACTGATGAATGAAAACACTGAAAGGCTTCAAAGCAATTATTTTTTAACAGAACACCAATGGGACAAGAAATAATACCAAGAATCAACAAATGGGATCATACTAAATTAAAGTTACTGCACAGCCAAAGAAACAACCAACAGAGTGAAGAGACAACCTGCAGAATGAGAAAGCCTTTCGGCCACCCGCTCCTCAGACGGAGGACTAACATCTTGATTATATAAAGCACTCACAAAATTAGACTCCTCACAGGAAAAGACCCAATCAAAAAAACGGGCAACTGAAATGAATAGACACTTCTCAGTACAAATGTACAAATGGTAAATAAATACATAAAAGATGTTTAGCAAATTGTATGCAAATTGTAACTACATTGAGATATCATCTTACTCTAAAAAGAATGGCTATCATCATAAAATCTGATGATAACAAGTGCTGGTGAAGATGAGGAAAGGAACCCTTCTATATAGTTGCTAGCTGTACAAAATTGTACAACCAATATAGAAATCAGTATGATGAGTCCTCAAAAAGCTAAAAATATAAATTCCATTTGACCTGGCTACCTGTTTTTAGGTATTTTCCCAAAACAGTTAAAATCACATTACAGGGATATATGCAAATCTATGTTTACAATAGTACAATTTATAATGGCTAGATGTTGGAAACAGCCTATACATCCGTTAGTACTGAATAGATTTAAAAATGCATTTATATCCAACAGAGTACTACTCTGCCATAAAGAAAGATAAATTTGACGCATTCATAGGTAAATAGATGCATCTTGAGAACATAATGTTAAGTGAAATAAATCAGACAAACTTAAATGTCTCATGATTTTTTCTTATAAGAAAATATCAATATGAGAGAGAGAGAGAGAGAAAGAGAGAGAGAGAGAGATAGAGAAGCTAAAACTTTGTAAAATCTGAAACAAGATAAATATGTCCACATTCCCCACTTTTGTTCAATGTAGTACTGGCAGTCCAGCTACCACAGTTAGGCAATGGAATACTATGTAAAAGGCATCCAAAATGGAAAGGAGGAAGTCAAGTTGTCACTGTTTGTAGATCACATAATACATAAAATTTCAGACTCCACTAAAAATTAGTAAAAATAAATTTAACATAGTTTCAGGATACAAAAGTCCAGGTATAAAATTTACTACCATCACTATACAGCAAAAACAATTATCTGAGAAAGAAATCAATGAATTCCATTTACAATAGCTATAATAAATCAATGAATTCCATTTACAATAGCTATAATAAATAAATAAAAAATAAAATACATAGGGAAAAATTTAATCAAATAAGTAAAAAATTTCTACAGCAAAAACTGTAAAGCAATGATAAAGAAGTTGAAAATTAAGAAGAGGATGCACATATACATTACAAAAACAAACACACAAGCAAAAAATTGAGAAAATATCTGGTTTTCATAGATTGGAAGGATCAATATTTTTAAAGTGTCCACACTACCCAAATATAATCTATAGATTTAATATGATGGTTATGAAATAATGATGATATTTTCACAGAGCTAAGAAAACAAAATCATAAAATTTGTATTAAATTAAAAGCAGCAAACCAAAATCAAATAGCTAAAACAATCTTGAGAAAAACAACAACATAGGAGGAGTTTCACTGCCTGACTTCAAAATATACCACAAAACTATAGTAACCAAAGCAGTATAATAAGGCCACAGAAACAGACACATGGACTGTTATGGTTTGAGTCATGATGTACCCTCAAAGCTTCATGCAGTCAGAAAAGCAGACTTCTGGAGTTTGTGAGTGACTCATGGTCCAATGCTAGGGTCATGGGTGTCAGTGCTACAGTCAAATGGGTGTGGCCTGCATACAATATAAGAGACAGAAAGAGTCTTCTTTCAGTGTTCTTCCCCTTCTCCTCTTGTTGATTGTGCTGTTTCCCACCACAATGAACTGTTGCCCTCTGCCATGTGCCACTGTGCCTTGGAGCCAGCTGATTATGGCCTGAACCCTCTACAAACTGTGAGCTAAATAAACCTTTTGTTCTTTCTTTTGGGTATCAGGTAATTTGTCTCAGCAACAAGAGAAAAGTAACCAAGATGAAATTTGTTAGAGAACTGAGGTTATTGCTGTGACTATACCTGGCATGTGGTTCAAGAGCCTTTGGGAATGGCTTGTAGAAAGAGTATGGAAAGGTTTGGAAATGTCACCTGGATGCACAGAGATGGAATAGCTTAAACTGTTCTGTAGGGGAGATTCTTGTCAGAGTTCAGGAGGCCAGAAGGCTGATAGATAGCCTGCTGATAAAGACTAGACTCGGGAGGTTTCTGAGAGAATTATATTCATTTTTGGATTCCATTGGTTATGGCTTGGCAGAAAGTTTGTCTGCATTTTGCTTGTGTCCAGATGTTTTGCCTGAGACTGAGATTAAGGGCACTGGAATAATTAATCTTGTAGAAGAAATTTCAAGGCAGTCAAATATTGAGGGGTGGCATGGCTATTGCTGGGTACTTTTAGCAAGATTTACGTTGTGAGTCAAGAGCAAAGAACCCAAAAGGATGATGTAAAATGTTTTGTTTGTCCAGAAAAAAGCTCCAGTAAACCTGTGGACTATAAAGATAGAGCTGAGATCTCTATTGCTGAGAAGGAAGAGGAGAATAGAAAAGATGGCCTGGGGGCATTACAGGAAGTGGTAACAAGCTTTCACCCTTTGCAGCCTCAAAGCTGTGGAAGTGAAAGATTTTTCTTTGAGGAGAAAGCCACAGAGAACCATGTTCCAGAATGGCAACAGTGGTGGTCACAAGGGATTCCAGAATGATGGTGACATAGAAAATTTGTTCCTCACAATCAGGTTCAGAGGGCCCAGTGATCAAGGCACTCAGCCCCTACAGCCAAGAGAAAGGAAAGTCTGGCTAGTCTTCAGCTGGCATCAGACCTCGGCATGATCTACATGGCACTGGTTTTAGGTGCATATGGAAAGCAACAGTTCTAAGGTTTAAAATGTTTCCACCCTAATTTCAGAAGGCCTTGGAGGCCAGGCAGTGTGCTCCTGAGAAGGCAGAGTGTGAAGCTGTGAGTGTGAAGCTAAAGGTGCAGTGGAGACTCCAGAAGTTTGGAAAGCCAAGAGCATGAATCACCTAAGGAAAGCTGCAAGGAAGGAAGCAAAACTAGCCCAAGACAGTAGTCATGGGAACTATAATCATCAGAAGGGCCATGAGGATGGGGTCATTCAAGCATTTGGAGTTCACAACCAGATTGCTTCAGATGCTGAACATGGAACTCCAGGACTTACTGTTTGCCCTGCTGGGTTTTGGACTTCTTTTGCCCATTTCTTTGTATTCCTCTATTTGTACCCTTTGGAATGGTAATGTTCATCTTGTGCCATTGTATGTTGGGAAGTATTTAACTTTCTTTTCATTTGTACAGTGGCTCACAGCTAAGAGTTTGCCTTAGATCTCTGAAGAGACTTGGGACTTGGACTTTTCAGCAATGCTGAAACTGTTAGGAATTTTGCAACTCTTGGAGATGGACTGAATGTCTCCTGCATAAAAGATGTACATGAGTCTTTGGAGTGCCACGGGTGGCATATTATGGTTCATGTTTGACTGTCACCTCAAAGCTTTGTGCAGTCATGAGGGGGTTGGCTTTTCAAGGTGGCTGAGTCTAGCATTTGTGATTGGTTTACTGTCTAGCACTCGAATCAGTGATGTGAGTTCTACACCCACCCAGGAGTGGGTAGCTGGCATACAGTATATGGGAGGGAAGGAGGCATACCTTTTCCCTTTTGATCTTTTTTGCTCTTGTTGCTTGTGGCTTCTATGAACAGTTACCCCTTAACCACACCTTGCTTTGGAACCAGCTCAGTATGGGCTGAAGCTTCAAAAACTGTAAGCTAAATAAACTTTTCCTTCCTTAATTTTGGGTGTTGGGTATTTGTCTCAACAATGAGAGAAAAATAATCAAGACACAGACAAAAGGAATAGAATAGATAATTAGAAATAAACTCCAGGCATCTACAGCTAGTGGACCTTCAACAAAGGTGCTAAGAACATGCGTTGAAGAAATAACAGTCTCTTCAATAAATCATGCTGAGAGAAACTGGAGGTCCTCATGTAGAAGACAGAAACTACAGCCCCGGTACTTATAGTCAACACAAAGTGCATTGAAAATTTAAAAGGAAGACCTGAAGCTATTAGAAGAAAATATATGGGGAACATGTCAAGATACTTGACTAAAGCAAAGGTAGTTCTGGGCAACAAAGTGGAGATGGTGCATCACAATTCCTGACTTGAAATCATACTATAAAGATACTGTGATTAGAACAATGTGGTACTGGCAAAAAAATAGACCCAAAGATCAATGAAACAGATCAGAAGATGCAGAAACAACTCTGGACACACTAAGCCACCTTATCTTTGACAAAGGTGCCAAACACATTCACTGGAATAAAGATAGCTTCTTTAATAAGAGGTGCTGGAAAAACTGGCTTTATATATGCCAAAGATTAAAATTGGATACATATACCTATGCACTAAACTACATTAGGTGTGGATCAAAGATCTTAATATTGAAACAGAAACATTAAATTTGCTGGAAGAGTAAACTCTTGAAGATGTGGACCTAGGCAAAGACTTTACGAATAAAACCCAGATTGCAGAGGAAGTATCACAAAGAATCAACAACTGGGATCTCACCTCCCTGCAAAGCATTTCCACAGCAAGAGAAACCACCAACAGAGTGATGAGACAACCTAGAATCTTAGGACATATTGCCAAAAACACATTTGACAAAGGCTTAATGTTCAGAATATGTGAGAAACTCAATTCAATAGCAAAAAGCTAGCAATATAATTTAAAATGAGCAACAGATCTAAACAGGCATTTCTTGAAGATACAACGATAATCAGGTGTATAAAATGCTTAATAACACTAGTTGTAAGTTAATACAAATTAAAACCACAAGAAGAGCTAACAACCTCTCTCCAGTGTAAATAGCTATTATCAAAAACAAAAAAACCAAAAACGCAACACAAGATGGAAGCCAAAAGATAACAAATGCTCGTGACGATGTTGATGAAAGGGAGTGATGGAAGTTAGCAGTTATAAAGAGCAGTGTGAAGGTCTCTCAAAAATGTAAGATCTGTAACTACAATCTCAGTACTGGGTGTTTACTAAGAGGAAATGAAATTGGCATGTCCAAGAGCCATCAACCCTCCTGTTCGTTGCAGTGCTGATCATAATGGCCAAGAAGTGGAAACCGTCGATTTATGAATGATAAAGAAAATGTGATATGTATACACAGTGGAATTCTTTCAGCCAGAAGAAAAGAGTGGAATCCAGTCCTTTGAGCCAACACAATTGGAACTGGAAGTCACTGCTGAGTGAAATAAGCCAGGCACAGAAAGGCAAGTCCTGGATGAGCTCAGTCACATGTGAGGCCTAAAAACGTTAATCTCATAGAAGTTGAGGGTAGAGCAGTGGTTACCAATGGCTGGAGACAGAGGGCAGGAAGGAATGGGAAAGTGCTGGTAAGTGGGTACTAAATATATTTAAATTATATTTAGAAAGGGGAAATAAGTTCTGATGTGCTTTGGCATAGCACAGTGACAGTAGGTAATGATAGTGTACTGTACATTCGTCACTTTCCCTTTGTTGAGCCAAAACATCTCACATCTGTCATTTAAAAAAGGAGAAGTTCACTTTGGTGTACATTTCAGAGGATTCAGTGAATGCTTGACTGGCTCCAAAGCAGGAGTGGCACGCAGAGGGTCATGGCACAGGAAAGCTACTCACCCCATGGCAGCCAGGAAGCAGAGAGAGAGGGAGAAGGGAGGATCCAGGAACAACAACATCCCTGTCTAGGTCACACCCCCAGTGACCGACCTCTAACCTGGTGTCGCCTCCTACAGCACAATTAGCTACTGAACTCATGGATGGATGAATCCATTGATGAGCATCAGGCTCCCAAGTTCCAATCACCTTTTCCACACATGGGACTTTGGGGACCATGTAGGTATAAGTCAAAACATACTGTATAGTTAAAAAAAATCTAGAAGACAGAATTTTGAATGTTTTTACAACATACAGTAAATATTTGGGGAGATGACCATGTTTGCCTTGATATAGCATTATGTAATGTACACATGGGTGAAAACACCACATTGTACACCCTAAATATATACAACTTTTGTGTGTAAATTAAAACAAACGTCTCTTGTGTGAGAAGCCAGTGAACAAAGAAACCTATGTGACTGTTTAGCTCAGTGTTCCTGGAACTTATTTGCATGCAGAGTCCTTTGTGCTTTTGTTTGTAACACCAAATTACTAAGATAGGAGTCAATTTGTAAAATAAGAGAGAAAAAGGAAAAAAAGGAAATTGTCAGGAAGCTGATTTGTTACTCCAACAAACCCAATCCTGATCACCAACACGAAAACCTGTATTAGAAGAAGACAATCTCAACTACAAACACCACCATAATCTTTTTTCTTATCTTCTTAAAAGAAATAAGAACCAAGTTCTACAGCCAGAGATATATGTGCAGAATCTGTTGCCTTCTACGTGGCAGACTTGGGGAGTTGCTTGGCTTCCTTAAATATTTATTTTCCCACCTAGAAAATGTGGCTAATGTTTTACCACTCATCCAATGGTTGTAAAGATTGAAAATATTGTTTGATACCTGTGCATCTCCTAATCTTCATACTGATGTTCGTTAAACCAATCAGATTTGACATCTAGGAGTCCAAATCTCCTTTGTTCTGTAGACAGAAAACTCTATGTAAGTCAGAGCAATGTCTTCTTTATACCTTTACAGTGCCCGTCATAATGACTGTCACACAACAACTTGGTACACAGTTAGTGAACAGGTGAGTGAGAGTATTTTGGTATGAAAATATAGAAAATTTTAGTAGTCACTTAGTGCTCTAAGGAAACTGCGGTGAATTTTATTTTCTATGCCCGGCAGTATAGGTTTGCGTGTGATCAAATTGTAATTGTAGAATATTTTCCATGAAAATATAATCATGTTTGTGGAAATTGTAATGTATCTGCAAGAAAACAAATCTCTACTCCATTGTCCTGAGTAGAATAAGTCCAGAGAACAATAGACTTTCTTAGTGGAATGCCCCCTACCCTCTCAGTACTGCTACAAACTCCCAAAGACAGGAAAGGAAAAGCGATTTTCCCAACAAAGCATCTCTACATGTGGGTGGTCAATGATGTTTACCTAAAATGGATTTGTGGCAGTAGAGAAAATTCTTATTTCCTGAAAGGTGAATCTCACTCATACTGATTATAGAAATAAGTTGTACTTGATGTTAGGAAAGAACAGAGAACTTTCTAATTTATCTCTGGCCCATACAAACAAGGGCAAGGAAAGATTATATGTTTTCCTGTGACTCTGAGTTCTGCAGAGGCAAGAGATTGTATCAATATTGAAATTGCAAATTTAGGAACATTAGAGTTGCTTTCTGCCCATGAGAAGCAGGCTCTGTTGTTTCTCTCTGCTGTCTGCCAATAAAGCAAACAAACAGGGGCCCCAGATGTGACTCTGTGATGCTGCCCCTTCACCAGATGTGGAAAGAGGAGTGTCAACAACTTTGGGGTCACAGTGTGGGAACCAATTTCTTGCTTATACTTTCCCATAGTTTTGAATAGGGAGGCAAAATGAAGACGAGGATGTGTTCCTTCCTGAAAAATCACTGGGTCTCCCCAAGTGGGGATATTCAGAAACCTTGTCCGTGCGGAGCAGGCTGATCACTCTCTCTACCCCATCCTGTAGGTAGCTGGGAGGCACACTGGTACCCCGAGTGCAACCTGGTCTCCTGCCAGCATCTACAGAGGCATCTCTATGATTCCCAGGGCTGTGGGCAAGGCAGATGGAGCACACGCCAGGAGCTGCTCCTCCCGGCCTCGTGACCTATCTGCATGCTGCAAACCTCAGCTGTGTGTCTGGACTCTCCTCTGCCTAGCAGATGTGGGGTGGCTGGACAGTAGGGGTAGTTATACTGATTGCAAAATCCTAAGTGGACTATGTCCAGCCCAAGGAATTGTCAGATATTGGTAGAGACTGGAATCACAGAACACACTCTTGAAATATGGGCTCACCTTCTGATGAGAAATGGGTTTAGTAATTCACAAGAAGAGGAGGTCTGTTCTACACCCATGATTATTTTTCCTGGCCTACACATTTCTTTACTCTGTCAAAAAGTCTTGAGTCATCTTACTTCTACTCATTGAATCTCAAATCTTTTATTTCTTTGCTTATGAAAAGGAAGTAGTGATCTTTTTAATTTCACTGATATATGTGAAATAGCCAAGTACCACGCCTGGCATAGTAGGGGCTTAAGAAATAGTAAGAAGTATTAAGTGAAATAAATCAAATGGAGGGAGTTAAATATGGCATGATTTCTCCTACATGAGAAACCTAACATATAAATAAATAAAGAAGCAAAATATAAAGGAGAAATGGTAAGGAACAAAACTTGCTGAGTCTTTTGGAAAGTGGGATAGTGGGTCATGAGGGAGGGGAGGGATATAAAGGGATCAAAAATGATCAAGGTGTGATATATACATGTTCCAATTTCCCAGAACAAATGTATCTGAATAAAAAAAATTAAACTACCAAGAAAGGTGGAATGTGAACATTTGCTAATTCCACACCTCCCTTCTTAGTACGCCAAGGTTCTGGAGGACAGGAGTTTTCCTAGGGACGGTGGGTCAGGAAAAGGAATGGTCAAGGTCTTCCCTGACAGCAGCTTTCAATGAAGTTCTGGGCACCTTCCACTGATTGACTTGATCAGTCCTCTGGACCTCTGTGTGTCAATGAGGAAACCAAATCCGAGAAGTTAAAAACTGGACAAAAACCATAGGGCAAAAAGAAGAAGGTGTAACTGGATTCAGAAGTGAATTTATCTAACTTCAAAGCCTTGTGCCTTTCACCTAATTCAGTGAACAAAGCAAGCATAAAATGCAGTCAAGACCCAGTGGCAGAAAGATTAAGACTGAGTCAGACCCCCCAGGTTGGACTCCTAACTGCATCATTTGCTTTTTTCATGACTCAGTCCCTATCTACACCTTTTGCAAAAGATCACCATTATGTTGTGTTGTCTATTATATCCCCCGTGCTATTCTAAGTGCTTGTCTGTATTTGACTCATTTAATCCTCACCAGGATCTTAGAAAGTAGGTGGTATTATTAGTCCTATTATGCCCATAAGGAAACTGAGTCACAATAGAGGGTGAAAGTAGGTTGTGCATAGATACAAAATAGTATGTAGCTGAGTTTGGACTGGAATTCAACGTGTGGATCCCGGAGTCTGCAGTTAAGTGCACTATAGTCTTTGGTAGCCATCCCCACTGGACTTTTGTCTAGCTACAATGATATGATGCTTAGAATGTGTTAGAATGTTGCCTTTCCCATAGAGTCATTCAATGAACAGGAGCAATTACTTCGTGTTGCAGTCAGCCCCCTCCATACAGGAGTTCTGCATCTTCCGGTCTCTGATAGAAAATATTCAGAAAAACATTACACACGTACTAAATATGTGCAGATATTTTTCGTGTCATTCTTCCTTGAACAATACAGTGCAAACACTATTTCCATAGCATTTCCATAGTATTAGGGGTTATAAGTAACTAGAGATGATTTAAAGTATACTAAAGGATGTATATAGGTGATACGCCAATACCATGCCCTTCCTCATAAGGGACTTGCGATCTTCAGAGTTTGGTATTTGTGGGGTCCCCAAACCAATACTCCATACAGATCATTATTTACTAGTTTGCTATTATGATGCCATGAATTTTGGGACATTTGCAAGACTTATCATTTTTTAAAACTGTAATTGGTTTTGTACATTTTTAATACTTTAGCTCATCTCATGCTTGCCAGTGTGATATTTTTTATAGCAGACTTTGCTGCACAGAGCACTTTTAGGTTCATGGCAAATATGAACAGAAAGTTCAGAGCTCCATACACCTCCTGCCCTTGTATGCCTCCTTCTCTATAAAAAGCCCCTGCTAGAACTGCACCTTGATTTTGTCAACTGTGTACCATTTTCAACCAAAGTCCACTGTCTGCATTTGGGTTTATTCCTGGTGCTGTAAATCCCATGGGCTGTGACCAACGCATTATGACGTGTGTTGTGGTTTCTCTCTAGATGTCCTCCTCCACCAAAGCCTCATGTGAGGTAGGGCTTTTGGAAGGTGATTGGATTAGGGGTCCATAGAACTGGCTTGCCGCTAAGAGGTGGAACCTGGTCGGAAGCAGTGGGTCACTGTGGGCATGACCTGGAAGCTTATACCAGTTTCCTGTCCCAAACTCCACCTTCTCTGCTACCCAGGCCTGAGCCTTGAGCAGCTTCCCTCCACCCAGCCCTTTCCTCCAAACCACTGACCAGCTGAGGGCTGAAATTTCTAACATGTGAGCCGAAATAAACCTCTCTTCCTTTAAAATGCGGCTATCAGGTATCTTGTCCCAGTAAAGAAAAGGCGACCAAAATGACATATATCCTTCTTTATAGGATCACAGAAAATACATTAATTCCCCTGAACATCTTCTTTTCTGCCTAGTCACCCTCCCTCACTTCTAACCTCTGACAACCACTAATTTTTAAAACTCTCTTGTTGTTTTGCTTTTTTTCAGAATCAGATATATTTGGAATTGTGTGCTATTCTTTTCAAGTTGGCTTCCTCCTCAGAGCGTAATATACTTAAGTTTCCTTCCTAGCTTTTCACACTTTGATAGTTCATTTCCTTGTAGGTCTGAATAACATTCTATTGTTCGGGTACATCACAGTTCACATTAATTTATTCACCTAGAAGGCCATCTTGGTTGCTTCCAAGTTTTAGCAATTATGAATCAGGCTCCTACCATGCTAATGTGAAAGAATTTGTGTGGAAGTTAGTTTTCGGCTCTTCTGAGTAAATACCAAACACTTTCATTGCTGGATCAAACGGTACGAGTGTGTTCAGTCTGTTAAGAAACTGCCAGACTGTCTTGGAAGGTGGCTGTATCGTTTCACATTCCTGCTAACAAGGAGAGACAGTTCCTTTGCTGAATGTCCTCACCAGAATTTGCTGCTGTCAGTTTTGGATCATGCTAATAGACGAGCTCTGAACTCTCTCCGTGGCTCTCACTTTAATTTCGCTGATGATGTGTGACCCCAGTGATCTTTCTGTATGCTCATTAACAACCTGTGTATCTTCCTGATGACATATCTGTTGAGATCATCTGACCACTTTTTATTGGGATTGATCATTGACTTAGTGTTGTGTTTTAAGAGTTCTTTATATTTTGGGTAGTATCTTTTATCCAACATATATTTGTAGACATTTTCCTGCAATCTATGGCTTTTTTCTCATTCTGTTGATAGGATCTTTTGCAGGTCAATGTTTTTAGTTTACTAAAGTTTACCTTATCAATTATTTCTTTCAAAGATCATACTTTTGGTGTTGCATCTGAGAAGTCACCACCAAACACCAGGTCATCTGGATTTTTTTCTGTGTTCTCGAGAGTTTTACAGTTTTTCATTTGGGTATGTGATAGATTTTGAGTTACTGTTTGTAGCATAAATTGTGTCTTTATTTTATTTTGCTTGTTGATGTTCACTTACTCCTGCACCATTTGTCCAAAAGATGTTTTCTCCATTGTATCATCTCCCCCTTGTCCAGAGTTGTGTATCTGTGTTTCTAACCTCTCTGTTCTGTCCCACTGATCTCTCTTGTCAGTTCTTTCGTAAAACTGTCCTATCCTGCTTGCTGAACCATAATGGTGCATCTTGAAGTGAACCACTTTGTTCTCCCTCAGTACTGTCCTTGTTATTCTGGGTCTTTTGGCTCACCATATAAATTTTTTGGATTAGTAGTCAACATCTGCGGAATAATTTTCTGGAATTGTGTTGAATCTATAGATCAAGTTGAGAAAAACTGACATCCTGAAAGTATCTTCTTACCCACAAATGAGAATATAATCCCATGGAATATCAAAATGCACTAGAAGTGACTCGTATGATTCTAAAGTTTTCCTCAAAGATCTTGTCCATTCTTTGTTAGATTTATACCTAAATATTTAATGTGGAGGTGACAATAAAAACAATATTGTGTTTTCAATTTCAGATTCTAGTTGTTTGTTTCTCTCACTTAGGGAAGCCGTAGACTTTTGTATATTAACTGTATATCTTACAACTTTGTTAAAATTGCTTATTAGTTCCAGGAGTTCCCCTGTTATTCTAATTACATATAATTATTGTCTGTTTCTTAGCCCACAAACTTAGCAGTGTTTTCTCTCCCTGACAACGTCCACTACCATTTTCTTTTCTGCCACTACTTTTTGGTGGATCATTCTACCATTTTATACTGTCCAAGTTAATGGCACCACCGTTCTGTTCTGTAATCTTAGTTTTTTGTTCTCATTTACTCTTTGGTTAAGTTTATAAGCAAAACCCCAGTAAATAGCCTTACATTGTTCCAAAACATCTTCTTACGTATGTGCTAGTCTTGAGGCTTTCTGACCTCCATGTATACTTAGATACGCTGCAGAGTTACTCTCTTGATTTGTGTTGCCTTTCACGGGGAGCTTAGATTAACTTCATTCTCTCCTCAACACTAGCCTCTTTTTATTTTTTTAATAACTACTTTGTTTACTAGAATGTGTCTTCTGGAAACTTCCTCCAATGGGAAATTTGGGAGGTAAGATTTTGAGTCCTTAAACATTGAAAACAAAAATAAAATGAATAAATTTTGTATCATCATTTTTATTGTTTTTCTGTCTTTAAAATAAAAATAAAGAAATACATGATTAAATACTCAATAAAATCCAGCTACAGTGTTCTTATCAGAAAAGAGAAACATGCTCTGTACCTTCATACCTAATTGATCATTTGATCAGGTATAAGGTTCTGAATATAAAATCATTTCTCCACAAAATTTGGAGCACCACTGATTCCAGCTCTTCTGGCATCTATCTATTGATGGTTGTAAAAGATTGATGTCAATTTAAATCTTATTTTTTGATAGGAAATGTATTTTGTATGTCTTCCCTTTGTAACAATTTGACATTTCTCTTTATCTTTGAAGTTGTGTCTATACAAATAAAGACAGGTAGGTCTCCAAATGATTGAATTTTCATCTTCAAAGCATATTGATGAAAGAAACAATACGTGAACTGAGGAAGATGACTGGCTACTTTGTTTTACCCAACTGTATCATGCATGTTAGAACATTTGAGTGAAGACATAAAAACATGAAAACCAAATTTCAGATAGCATGAAGAGACAATATGATTTTAAGTACCCAGGTACACTTTAACACACTGAATTATCTTCAGTGAATGGTAAGGGAAGAGCAAACCTATGAAATATCCATGAGATTTGCTGAGAAATTATACACTTTTTGTTTCAATATTTTCAAGCTCTTGCATCCTTTAAAATCTCTAATGTCATAAACTATAATTACAACTTCTATGGGGATATTCAGATAGAGCTTAGGAATGTCCTCTCTTTCCCTTTAGGTCCAATAACTTTCTCTTCTAGTACTTGATTTCTCTATTACTCATTTTTCCTCTTCTTGAGAGTGACCAGAAGATTTTTCTCTTCTTTCTCTCCTTCTTTCCTCTCACAGTTGTGTTTGAAATCTACAAGATTCAGGTGCAGAAGGAGAGCAGTCCAGGCCTCCACAGGAGCCAAGATTCAACAGGGAATAAAAGCATGAGATGCAACCTTACCTGGAAGTACAAGGTATCAGAGAGACGCAGCAGAGGGTGGCCCCACATGTTCCTGCAGCAGCTCGCCAGGGGAGGATTCTCCAGTAAGTGGCTTTTCATGGAGATTGGATGAGCAAGGTGGTCTGACTTCTCTTCTTCCTGTTCTCTCTGTAGTGCTTTTTACTCTTTGGTCTTGGAACTTCAGGCCTGGAATGCTCTACAGAAATCTGCACTCTCCGAAGAGCTTGCTGTAATGAAAGCATTGTAGATGGAGTGGTTTGTGGACAGTGGGAGCTTATTTCCCTGTCTCCTAATGCCAACACTTTGAGGGTTAGGAATTCAGCATTGCATTTGGGTTGGGGTTGGGGGACAAAATACTTTGTCCATTGTAAACACTAAGCTTCACTTGATGTGGGAAAACCAAAGAAACTGCTTGGGGGAAAATGATCTTTCCCTTTCCAAGAGATGAAGTGAGATAAAGAAGCAAAAGGAAGGTCAAGGCAGTGGGACCTGAAGAGCAGACAGTCTTCGAAGGAAAAATGGGGAACCACTTAGCAGAAAAGCAGAGAAGACCTTGCCTATGGAGCTGGGCAGGAGGCACTGAGATGAGTCTGGACCGTGCAAGCAACAGGAAGACACTGGGAGCCTTAAGAAGGAACAGAATGCAAGTGGTAGCATGGGCTGGTGAGGAGCACTCATTGCAACAATGTCACTCTGTGGCTGTGTTCAGGAGTGACTGAAAGGAGACCAGGATGGAGGGACTCATTGTGAGCACTGTGACTTTATCCAACTATGGGGGAATTGAGATGGAAAGCCATAGCACCTGGTGACTGATGAACAGGAGGAGTATAGCTTTAAGGGCACCCCATGCTTCTGACCTGTATCTCTGAACAGATGTGGAATCCTGAGACAGGGAACCCATAGAACCCAGAGAACCCAGAAGCAGACAAAGTTTGGGGGAAAGACCAGGACATCAGCCAAATAGAATGAGGGAATCCTGCCTAGGCAAAATATGAGGAAGGAGGCAGATTTGAACCAAGCCTGCAAACTTTAGAAATCAAAGTCAGGCAGAGTGGGAAAATGCTATCTTCATAGTTATGATATGTAGTAGTCAGGTTTTCCATCACTGGAACACAATTCCCCACATCCTCAACTTAAAGGAGAAGAGGTTTGATTTAGTTCACAGTTTCAGAGGATTCAGTCCGTGGTCGGCTGGTTCCAAGGCAGGGACATCATGGTGAAAGGGTGTGGCAGGACAAAGCTGCTCACTTCGTAGTGGGAAGTAAAGCAGAGGAGTGGACCCAGAGAGGAAAGGGTGAGGGACCAAATGGATACTCAAGGTCACACCTCCAGGACCTCCAGACACATCTGAAGTGTGCCCCCTGTGTCCCTGGGCAGCTCCCAAGCCAATCAAGCTGCCACAATCAAGCTGACCTACCACGTGAGGTTCTTGGCATTCTATTAGTAAACCTTGCACTGAAATTAGTGTGTGCAGAAATGTTTGACACTTATAAAACTAAAATTCTGTGAGGTTTAATAGAACATATAATCTGTTTTCTTGAGGGGATGGTGCCGTTGTTTTAAATTTGCAATTTTGATTGTATCTGTTTCTCTGATTTAAAGTTCCAAAAAATTCCTGAGATTACAGTGGGGAGAAATACTTGTCACCTGAACACTTGGGCTTGACTACTCTTTAATGGCCACTAGAACTGGTACTGGAATGGAAAGATGCAAAGAGAGAAGACAAAAATGGGCTGGATCCCAGCCTGGATGAATGATTGATAAATTATGATGTATGCAGAGCAACTCCCGACTGCATAAGGACAGATTCAGCTTTTGAACTTTTAAGTTCCAGGAATTTACACAAAGTTCTTATAGAAATTTGTAGAGCAAGACAAAATCTTGCATGGGTGCAAAATCAAGACAGATGTCTTGCACAGAGGAGAAATCTGTGGGCCTTCCAGGAAGGCCACATCTATTTGTGTGACAATTCGGAAGAGGTAAGTCAGAATTAAGCATCCAGGCTCTGTCTGCCTCTCCCTAGGAAAGAAATGGAAGGAACTAGTGTGTCTGCGAAACAGATGAAACGGGTTCTGGAATAAGAAACACTGATCAATGCTGGAAGTAAGGCTTCGGTATTGTCATTGTGGACAGAGTAATTGAAGCCGTGGGTAGGGAGAGATAATGTGGTGACTCCAGTGACCAGAACCAGGTGAGGGTCTTGAGGTGGGGAGGCCAGAGGACAGGGCAGAAGGCCCTATTCATCCCCATAGTGGCCGCTGCCTGGCTCAGGGGACCTGGATGGGTAAGGCGGGTGCACCATGGGCTACATGGAGATGGTTAAAGCAGGGTGCTTTCCAGATGTCACCAGCTGATTGCAGGCAATTAGGAGGCTGCCTTTTTTCTCTTTCCCAGGACCCCTAACACAAACTGTCTGAACCACAACAGTGGAGGCTGAGCGTATCAAATACATAAGGCCAAAAGACAGCCCACCAAATAACTGTGGTTAGTGGCTCGTGAGGCCATGGATGGGCTGGGGGACAGGCTGATCCAGGGAAAAGAAACTTGCTTTTAATCATCGTGCTAATCCAGGCCATAAGGTCTCCTTTCCCCCTCTCTCTCATCCCATTTTTCTGGGCTCAGGGCCCTGTTCTTTCCCTGCATTGTTGAATGGAAATCTGGTCCAGTCTCTTTTCTTTTCTTATTTTTCTTTTCAATATAGATACATTAAAAAACAGACACTGATCTTCAAAGAAGCCTGCAATTTCACTGGCGACAGAATGTTTATAGCCACAATTTGTTTGGTTCTGATAAAATGCACATGCCCTGTTTCTCTATTGTATTTTGCTTCCCAAGCCAGCTTGCTTCGTGTATGGGTCTGTACCCTTCCCAGTCAGCAAGGCAGAGACCAAGAAGGTGAAAGAGGCAGGGGACTGGGGGAGAGGAAGAGGGAGACAGAGGAAAGGGGAGAAGGAAAAAGGAAGAGGAGAAGGAGAAGGAGGGGGAGGGAGACAGAAAGAGGAAGAAGGAGGAAGAGAAGAAAGAGAAGGAGAAGGAAAAGAAGAGAAGACAAGTGGCAGTAAGAGAAGGAAGAGACTCCTTGATGGACCCATGCGCTATACCCACCCTCGATTGATTGGGCTTGGAATCCATTTCATGTGCTAGAAGCCCAGTGACCAAGACAATGGGCCAGAGGGACAATCCCAGCAGTCCCAGAGTTACATTGTCCCACATCTGTGGAATTGCAGGCCTTCGCAGGTTCGGTTCTTTTACAGATTCTGTGCCGTTGCGGTGGGCAAATCTTGAAACCAAAACCATCATGGACTTAAATGTCAGCTCAGTCACCTCCCTGCTGTGTGACCTTGAACAAAACTTCCTCTGAACTGGCTTTCCTCATCTGAAAAAGGAGAGCTATTTCTCCAGTGTGAAGTGTACATGGGTTAGAGGGTTGGATCCAGGGCAGCAGTGCGAGGGTGATGGAGGGCAACTGAGGACAGGGCAAAACATTCTAGATCCAAAGGCAGGAGACACTGTGAGCACATCCTTGAGAACACAGAGGAACCTGGGGTAGGAGGGGGAGGTAGAGTGACTGAGGTGTCCTGGCCAGGACATGAGGGCTGGAAATGAGGTTGACAGAGCAGAAGGGCAGGATGGGAGGCCTGCTGAGGAGAGGGAGGGCCCTTCCCCAGGCCATGGGTGAGCCTCAGACTCTGAGGAGTGGACCGGCTTTGCCAGGGTGTCCCCTGGGAAGATGGTGGATTGCGAATGGCTGGCAACTGCAAAGGTGAGAAGAAGGCAGATGCAGACGTGGAAGTTAGGGATGCCCCCACAGGGCTATGCATCCATCCCTGCTGCTGCCACGGAGCAGAGAAGTTGGGGTGACAGCTCCAGCTTCCAACCCCAGCTCTGCACTAGAGCAATCACAAGTCCTGGCACAAGTTAAACTCTTTCCATAATTCTGTCTATAGGGTGACAGGGGTTGTCATGTGGATTTCCAACGTGGACAGTGAGGATTCTCTGACTTTCAAGTACATAGAACTATGAGAAGTACTTCAAAGGGTGTGCGTGGCCAGTACATGATATGAGGCTCATTTAGTCCAGAAATTAAAATCTTTGGCTCCCAGATATGGATTGGGGGTTAAGGAATTGCTTCAAATTCCTTACTTTCCTGAGAGTCGAAGACTGGTGTATTTTACGCGTTAGAGGCTTCCTGACCCTTCTTGAAGAGCCTGCTGTCCAGTGCACCGATGTCAGCCCGAGCTGCCGGGCTGCCACCTGCTGTCCAGCAGTGTTCATGCCCTGGGGCTGCTTTTGCCAAGTACCAAGTGCTGGTGGCTGTGACAGTGGAAATTCACCGTGTCCCAGTTCTGGTAACCAGAGCCTAAGTGTTGGCTTACTTTTAAGGATTATAGAAAGATTCTACTTGGGCTTCTGCCATTGTTGGTCATCCCCTGGCATTCCCTGGGGTGCAGAAGCACCCCTCTGTCCTGTATCCCTTTCATATGGTGTTTTCCAGGGGAGTGGCTTCTTGAGGTTGCTGTGGCTTAGCTGTGGCTGGGTGTGTCCCCTAAAGTTTCATGCACTGCAAGTTTGCCCCCCCCCGGCGTGCCAGTATTTAGGAGACAATGGGGATGAGGTCATGGGGCCCCCTTCTGGAAAGGGGTTAATGTAGTGCTGGAGCACTGGGTTAGACCACCTCCACTGTGGGTTGCTCCGAAGGACCAAGCTTAGCCTGGCCCCTCCTGGTCTTTCCTGTGACCTCGCACCCACGTGTGTTTCTTTTGCCGATGCTATTTCCCTCTCCTCTTCTCTGCAGTGCCATGACAGCCATGGGGACACTCATCAGAAGCCCAAGACACACTCCAGCCACCTGGATCATGAGCCAGAAACTCCTTGACAAAAAAACTAGCCTTAGATTTTAGCAACACAGAGTAGACTAAGTGGCCAAACATGCTCTTCTAAAATTTCTTTTATTAGCACAGGTGTGTGGCACACAATGCTTGCACTCCTGTGGGGAGTTGGTGCAGGTCATAACACATCTGCACTCTTGACTCCCTCCCCTCCCCTCTTATCCTTTTCTACTTATCTCTTCCTTTTATAAGACCAAAGTTACGTTGGGTGAGGGTCTACCCCAGTTACCTGGTTTTAAGTAACTGGGTCCCCAATGGTTGTATTTCTGAGTTAGTCCCCTTCTGCGGTTCTGGGGTTAGGAATCCAGTCTACAAACTTCATAGGAAGGAGTTCCAGCTGTAACACCACCTGGTCACATACCCAGCCCCAGGCCCCTTGCTTACACCCATCCCGGTCTAGCCAACATGCAGTGGCAGTGACTCTCGGGGACATTTCTCCTTCCCACCCCTGCAGAACCGAGCCCACATTTTGGGAAAACAAGGATCAGCTGCAGTGTCTGACCTGGCTGGTGGCTTGGAGCTTAGAAAGCTCTCCTAAGGCTGCACAGTCAGTGACCAGAAGAGGAAAAACGGGCTCCTTTGGGTGCTGGCCCATCTCTTCCTGTTGTGTCACAGAGGAAGTAGCTAGAAATGCTATTTCAGGCTTGGTACCTCTGAGATTGGTGAGCAGAAAGTTAGGAGGGAGAGATGACTTGGGGACTGCTGGTGACAAGCAGACTGTGACAGGTGGAGCCTGAGGTGACATCCTAGGAGAAATGTCCAGGAGGCAGTGGGTGATGTGGGATTGATGTGCTCCCGTCTGCCCTCCCAACAATTCAAATCAGAATCTTCTCATATTTGCTGAAGATCTTATCAGGGTGATATTTTGTTAGAAATTCATGTACATTTATTATTTCTCCCCTAATGTAAGGTGATAATTAGGAAGAATTACAGATATTCACAGAGTAAAGATACTGAGGTGAAACACAATTTCTAGTGTTTTATTTTAAATGGAAAAGTGTTCTTTTTGTGTGTTACTCTTATGAACAGCAAGGGTAGGGTTTTTTTCCCCCTACCAAAATGCCAGTTAAATTATATTTTGATAATTTTCTCAATGTGCCAGCTGCCAAAAGCACTTTAAATAATAAGAATTAGATCCCTCCTAAATAAGGCAGTAATTCTATTAAAAAATGCTGCAGGCCCAGAGCCCAGGGTCTAAGAAACTCAAACACGGGCTTGCTGCAAGGTTTACAGAATTCTGAAACTGTGAACACACATTTGCCCACTTCTCTAGTGAGCTCCCACACCAGCACCCTAATGAGGAGTGGGGTCGAACTCTTAGGGGATTACTGGGACCATTCTCAGCCTCGGGTGCTCAGATAGGAACTGCATCTTCACTCTCCAGAAGAGAGAACTGAGGTTAGGGAGAACACAGCTCACTGCGAGTATTCAAAGAGTGATTGGCAGAGCTGGGAGGAGCCAGAGGCTTGGTCACTGTGGTGACAGTGTTCAGAATCACTGTAGCCAGGGCCTGTGACAGGAGGGCTCCAATACATCACGCTTTAGGGTGTCGGAAATGGCCATGCATTTGTAATCACGAATGGTTTGACCTTGTAGAGATGAAGAACTGAGGCTTACAGAAAGGAATAGGCGTTAATTATTCCTGGATGATTACTGGGTGCCAGGCTACTGTAGGCAGCTCTCAAAGCTGGAGATGGATCACACCTGTGGGCCTAAAGCAAGGCCAGCTCTGAAAACACAGAGAGCCCAAAACAAGCCCTGCAAACAGCTGTTTCAGCTCCAAGAAGGCCAGAGGCCCAGGCCAGCCAGGCAAACAAGTTGTTATGCAGCGGGGCTGAAATTGACATCCTCCTGCTGAGTGCATAAATAAAGGTGCTCCAGTGGTGAGCAGTTCCTTCTCTCCCATCAGGAGGGTAAGGGCTCCACCTGACCCCAGCTTTAGTGTCTTTTCTGTATTTTCTTATCCTCTCACCATCCTTCCCCTTGGGAACATCTAGAGCTATAGTGGTTCACTGCAGGCTACGTAGTGTGCTCAGTTGTTGCATTAGCTTAAAGTCACATGTGAACATCACTTGACCCTACTGTGCTTCATCCATTCATTCATCCATCCATTCATACATCCATCTGTTTGTTCATCCATCCATCCATCCAGTCATCCATCCATTCATTCATCCTAGAGTTGAGAAAACTGAAACCTCAATGATACCTTTTTTTAAAAAATCGCTCAACACAAAGCAAACTCTTTTTAACAAGTTCTGTGAATATTTTCAGCTCCTTTCCTGTGTAACTCTGAACATCTATCTCTTTGTGACTGCACAGTGTTAGGCCCTTTGTTGTTGTCCATTCTCTTTCTACTGCACATATAATTAAAATTTTAAGTAAATATTAGTGGAAATGAGAAACCTGGGTTAATAGGAGTGAAGGATGGATATAAAAGTAGTTTGTTTTAATGCTAGAGTTTTTAATTTTTTTTCCCTAACTCATTTAACAATAGTTTTAATATAAATCAAACAAACTGATGCATTCAAAAACATTATAATAAAACATAGCTACTGAATATTTGGACTTAATGAATTTAAATGTTTTGCTATTTTTTCTTCTGATTTTAAAAAAATGTACCTTCTTTGCAAAGAGATCAAGCCTAGGATGTGCTTTCTCTTCTTCCAACTTTAACTATTTCTGGGATTTTGAAACTGGTCTGTATAGTCTTCATCTATATTTTATAACTTTCTTACTCAGATATCTGCCTACAACGATGTATAGAATATTTGTAGAATTGTAACTTGTTGATATGCTGCTATTTTATAAAAAGATGTTTCAAGGATCTGTATTCACAAAATATATCAAGTGTAAAAAATATGGATGATAATATGATAGATGCAGATATATACCAAACAAATTTTGAAATATATGAAGACTGTTTTATTTTCTTCAGACTTTTTTCCTTGAAAGAAATAAAACATTACTGATTTGGCTAATGGACCCTCTTACCATACCATTTTGATCTTTCCCTCCCCTGAGGAAATATTTTACAATATTACACAAAAACAGATTTGGTTATTTCTTTTCTATGTTTTGTGCTTTTACTACATTAAAGTGACCCACAATTATGCATATTATTGTGTTGTGTGTGCTTTCATATGTATACACTTGGTCTGGGCATTCTTTATCACTATTCACCGTTTGCCATTTTTGTTTTGATTAATTTTGGAGAATTGTGTTGACATATGATTCTTTATTCATCTTTGATAATTTATTCATCTTAGCTGCTATTTGATGTATAATTTATCTATTCTTATTTTAATTAACATGTAAGTAGTTGACTTATCTTATTTTTTCTATTATAATAACTCCAAATACTATATAAATAACTATAAATGCAACAATAAACATCCATAGTCCTCTCTCTGCACATTTCTGTTCCTGTTTGTTCTGGGCCAGAAAAAGAACCTCAGATCACTAAGTTTCCTCTCCAAGTTAGCCAATTTTGCTACATTGTCCTATAGAATGGTTGTGATGATTATATTTCTACCAGCAATATATATTTACATTTCCTCTGTATTCTCAATAACAAATGGTATTGTTAGAAATAAAAGTAAATTATAGATCCATAAATGAGAGAAATGACAATACATTAAGTGGTATTATGTAACTTTTTCTTTCTCATATTACTAGCAAGTAGAAATATTTTTCCTTGCTTATTGTTTAAAGACTTTTGTTCTATATGAATTCACTTTTAATTTAATTTCCAATTTTCCATTATGCCAGGTTTTTATTACTATATTTTTAATGGAATCATAAGTTTCACAGAGTAACAAGCTATCTATCTAATCTGTCTGGCCAATACTTTTGGTGATGTGCTTTGCAAATACTGAATCCTAATCTGTGACTTGGATTTTAATTTTGCTTACTGTGTTTCTTAAATAACAGAAGTCTTTATTTTCACTATGATTAATTCATTAATCTTTTCTCAATTCTTTTAAAAGTGGTCCATGAATAGAATACACTTTTAGGCGATCAAAGTTATTACTATTACTATACCAACACCGATTAACCAACCCTTTGGCTGAGTATAGCATTGTAGGTGTCACAGTCTTCTCTCCTCAAGTCTTAGAAAGGCCTCTCTCTCCCTCTTCTCTTGCGTCTCTCTTTGGGGTCAGTCTACCTACATTCTTAACGGAGTCTCTTCCTGAGAGCCATTTAGATGTTGACTCTTCCTTCTTTCTCCAAGGTTCAGTGTTCTCCCCGACCTGAGGAATCTTATCTTTTCTTGGTGCAGTGTTATTTTTATCTGTGTTCTCTGGATAATCCATTTCCTTCCCTCCTTGAAATTCTGTTTTATATATGTCAGCCATTCCAACTCTATATGTGAATATTATCTTTCTTTTGTATTTTCAACCTGCTTCCCATGGTGTAACACTCTTGGCAACACTCTCAGACTCATCTTTCAGCGTTTTCTCCTTTTAGGAAAACTATGTCTAATTTTATTGTTGATTTATACACATGGAGTGCTAGTTTTTAATGGTGTGTATAATATTGCCTTAGTTAATTCTCTCATTGCTGGAACAAAATACCTGGTTCCCCAAGTTAATGGAGGAAAGTTTATTTTACTCAAGGTTTGTAGAGGTTTTAGTCTGTAGTCTGATGCTCCAAGGCAGGGTGGCATGATAGACAGGCAAAAAAGAGGAGAAACAGTTCATGGCAGGCAGAAGGTAGCAAAGCAAGCAAGGGTACACCACAGCTCTTTGTGTCCCTATATTTTACCCAGGCTACTTAACAAAGGTAGCACTCATACCCTTAATCCTGGTGCCCTTGGTCTTAGCATGGCACCATGAATCAGTCCCACCGGCACACACTCTAAATCCAGTCATCTCTGAAAATCTCCCACTTACACTACCATGAGGCTTTGCGGGGACATCTAGACACAAGCCATAATAAATACATACAGTATAGCTGCATTCACATATGACACATACAAACTAGTATCTCTAGTTCTTCTTTATTTATCTCTATCTTATTAATCACTGAGTTAATCCCCTAATTCCAATCAAACACAACAGCTGAGATTCTAGTTTCCATCTTTTTATATTTATAACTCCTCCTGCAGCAGTGAGAAATCTGTATCCTGTTACCCTCAATAGAATTACTCATTTGCTTTAGACTGGAATACACAGGAAGCAAGTTCAGAATTGCTAACCTATCCTACTGGGAAAACCAAACCTACCAACTAAAGGTTGATATTTATTTATTATTATTTACATATAATATACAATCTCCTGATGTAAACAAATCTTAAGTGCACAATTTGACAGGTTTGGACAAATGAATGTAGTTGGGTAAACCACATCACTGTCAGGATAGCAAATTTTCCATCTTCCCAGAAAGTTCCTAGTGTTTCTTTCTATTAAACTCCCTTTCTTCGCTCCAACATAGGCAAGCACTATTTCTGTTTTTCACCATGATTAGTTGCATCTGTTCTAGGATTTCACATAAATGAGTTCCTACCGGGTTATCTGTCACCAAGGATAGTGGTTCTCAGATTCCTATATGCTGTTGCATATACCAATAATTTACCCTCAGTTTTATTGCTGAGTAATTTGTTATTATATGATGAGTTTCATATCCACTTACCTGTTGAGGCCTTGAGGTTGTCTTAGTTTTCAGTTTTTTAAATTAAGTTTATTGGTACAGTTTAGATAGACACAATAACCACATTCCTCATAGAGAACTTGTACATGATATATTTTAGTTCCTTTCTTCCCCCTTTCTACATTCCCTTCCCTCCCTTCAACCCATTTTCTTCCTTATTTATAAAGCTTTGCTTTCATTTAATCCTTTTTTTTTCTCATTTTTTCCTTTTACCTTCCTTCCTCATCTCCCTCAGTTCCCCTTTCCTTGTGAAAAGTATCTTTATATTTCATAATATCTATTACATATTTTGGTCCCTATTTACACTTTCAGTTTCTCACACCACAGAAATGATGTGATACTTACACATTTGTGATTGATCTATTTCACATAGGAGTATGGTCTCAAGGTGCTCCATTTACTTA
>PVJX010013707.1:0-46744 GCA_004027295.1 Dolichotis patagonum | reverse complement strand
AGGAAATATCTGCTTAGATGGCTGTTTCTACCAAAACAAAGGCACAAGAAGGTTCAAACTCAAAAAATCTTAATGTTTCAGGAAGTAACTCAGGCTTGCTCTGGATGACAGAATGATGCAAAAAAGGAAATTGAGAGTCCAGGGGTGAGATCTGAAGCACTCAAAAAAAAGAAGCAAAGGAGGAACAAAAAACACACCAGGGAAGGCTTCTGATTACCTTTGTTTCTCTCTAAAGGACAGTATTTGAATATCAAATCTGGAAGAAAAACCTACTCATTAAAGATACGTAATGAAAAATTAAGATCGGGTGGACTGGAAATCTGCTGAAGACGTATCTTACATCATTTGTGGGAAGTCATTATTGCAGCTGGTCTGAATGTTTACTATAACCTACTTCCACACAGATACTGTGTACAGGTTTAGACTCTCTGATTTTTAAAATTTGGCTAAGTTTTATGAGCCTGATAAGAAAACCAAGCTTTTTATTTTATAGCATGAAAACATGACACAGAAATACACTTCCTGAGAAACCCAATTTCTTCTTGGTCAGAAAGAAACTGAATCTTATTTTTCAAGCTACAGCACTTCTTTGAGAAAATAAAAAGATCAATTATGAAGTAATGATTCCTTAAAAATTTCTCTACTCTTTCAAAGCCCTTAACCTAGGAAAATATAAAAGCAAAATTGAGTGTTTTTTAATAACACCAACTAGCACAATTTAACCTCAAGAGAAAGCATAAGTCCTACTAAGAAGAAAATGCTCACAGATTTGTATCCATAACAAACATATCAGTGGAGACCAAAGTGAGGTACTATTATAAAGCATGATTGTATATTTGAATCCACATTCAATAATGGTCTAAGAAACAAAACATCTAATTTGAAATACACAGACTTTGATGCAGCACTCATTAATAATTATTAGTCGGGAATTATGGTTCATGTTTATAATGCCAGCACTTGGTATTCTGAGGCAGGACTGCCGTGAGTTTGAGGCCAGTCTTGGGGCTACATAGCAAATTGAAGGCAGCCTGAACTACATAGTGAGACCCTATCTCAAAAAAAAACAATTAATAATAATAATAAGTAATGATAGTAGTAGTAGTAGTGAGTCTGTACAGAACATTCTTAAAATATTTTGAATTCCTTCATTTTTATCAAGTGGGTATTCTCTGAAAAATTATGACACTCCTAGATAGCATGACAAAACTGGCTAACGAAAACTATTTACCAAAAGACCTTGCTTAAAGGAAAACATCTAATACAACTTGCATTCAAGTTTCAGTAGAAAGCAAAGCTCATGTATTTTTGAGATAAGGATCCTCCGAGTCTTATCTTGATGCTAAAATAAAGGAAAAAATGAGAGAAAGGAAAGATAAAAGGAGACAAAAGATGAATATACAGAGAATATACATAAAATCAGAACAAAAAATGACAAAAAACAAGAAGAATGTGACTATTACAAAAATCATAATCAGGAAAGAATTCTACATTGTTTTGCAAAACTATGTAGGTCTAAACTAACTACTAATTCTATGACTGAGTAGAATAATAATAGAATAGAATTATAATAGAACAGATCCTAGATTGAAGTGCTAGCATGCCACTTACTAGCAACACTGACTCTCTTGATTGCATTACCTTCTCTATAGCCCTTACAATTTGGTTTATATAGCCAAGACAAATATAAGAACATTTTATAAACTTTATAAAACATAGAATTATTTTTAAAGAAAGCTATATAGTAACTATTCTTTATCTAGGATTTCTGTATCTGCAGTTTAAGTTCAGTATGGTCAACCACAGTCTCAAAATATTAAACAGAAAGTTCAGAAACAAACAATTCATAAGGTTTGAACTGTGCATTGCTCTGAGTGGCACAATGAACTCTGGCACCATCCCCCTTCATCCCACCCAGGACAGGAATCACACCTTCGTGCAGGGTGTCTCCACACTGTCTTTGCTACCTGGTGACACTGAGGAGCCGCTACCTTAGCTAACAGATCAACTGTAGTGGTATCACAGAGCTTCTGTTCAAATAACCCTGAATAACCCAAACCACAAGAACACCAAAGCAAAGGAGACATCAGAGCATAGGACACAGAAGGAAAGATGAACTCTGGTGCTAGGCGGCAACACAGCAGGTAACCAGGAGAAACAAGCACACACGGGGTTTGGTACTACTGCCATTTCAGGCATCCACTACGGCTGTCATAGCATATCCCCTGTGGGTAAGGGAACTACATATTAGAAACCAAAGTTAATTTTCGGAAATCAGAATGAAGTCCTGATTATGATGCATAATTTCAACATCATAACATAGTGTATTACTGGTTAAAAGATTGGGCTTTGAATCAAAATGAAACTGCTCAAATGCTGTGTTTCTTAGTAGGTCTGATACAGGCAAGTTACTTTATCCCTTATTATAAAGTAGGAATGATAATTAATAACTACTTCAATGGGCTGCCATAGGAGCCTAGTAAGATGATGTAGATAATGTGCTTTGGACAAGGCCTGGCATACAGTAAACATGCCATTAGTGATAGGATATAAGACAACAATACCAATGTACTACTGCAAAAGTCTTGCAGCCAAAGAGTTCGGAGTTCAAATCTCAAATTTTAGTCACTCATAACCTGTGCCCTCAGACAAATTATGTGGCTTTACTGAGCCTGATTTCCCTCACCCGCTATAAAAATGTGAATAATAGTATGATTTCAGAGGATTATTGTGAGACTTAAATAACATTTTTGCAGGTGAGGTACTTAGAACAATGTTTGGCTTCTCTTTTCTTTCAATAAATGTCAATTACCACATATATCCTTTTCCTCTATTGCTTAAAAACATAAAGGTTTATACTTAACTAGAACATTCCTGTACTATTCAGAGGGGGGAAAAAGTAACAAAGTTACATTAAAGCACAATTACTTATAAATATAAAATGTTCACATCAGAAATTTTCAGGAGAAATAGCAAGGAGTGGGAAAACTATCAGCTACAGGGGAATATGTATAACAAAGAAACAAAAATATCAAAAGTATGATATTAAAATCTCAACAAATTTTCAATTTATTGCCGACATAAATAATACCACAAAGGAATCAAAGTAAAACAAAGAACTTTGAATTCCAATCTCTTTTAAAATAAGCTTTTATAACTGAACTGATCTGTTCAATACTACCAGAAACAAGTGTGTTTCTTAAAAGATACCAAAACAGTTATGTGTCATTGAAAATTTTCAACTTTCAAATATGAATGGATAGTATACATTTTTTTAAATTTTCATGTCATTTAAAAAAATTTCATTTGTAAAAACTAACATTTTCTTATTTAACCTTGGATTCTTTTTTTCACTTTATATCAGGCTTGCTTCACATTATTCAGACAATTTTAAGAATAACCACCAGATGGCTCATTCCATAAATGAACTAACTTAGTTTTCTCAGCAAGAGAAATTTCATAAATTTTCTTTCAGGATGATGTGATGATAAAGATAACTATATATATCACATTTTTAAAGATTGACTATATTCTCATTTTTTTTTTTTTCTTTTTGTGGTACCGGGGATTGAACTCACAGCCTCGCACTTGCCAAAGAGGCACTTATGCTGCTGAGCTAAATCCCTATCCCTATATTCTCATTTTTAAAATCTGCATTTTTATACTGTGATAAAATATTTTTTTCCTAATTAGTCCTTTCAGTTTTGCATTTGGTTGACAAAATTTTTTTCCTTCGCTGCCACAACTGGTGTTACTCTTTATTCTTCAGCCTGCCTTTCAGTCAAAGGTCTACAAATTCTGCATCCATTTGAAAAATATGCTAATTATACTTTATCAGATGTGCTTGCCCTAGAGTAACCTACTTTCATTGATATTGGACAGCTGCCAACCTGCAGCTTAATGCCATGGTTGTAATTCAATTGTTGGACAGCATGCTGGTTTTCAAATATAGTTTTACAAAACGGGAACAGTAGGGGGCATGCAGAGCTCAGCTGCAGTTGTCAGAGTGCACTCAGAGACCGTATTTTACTTTCTGGAATCTAAGCCTTATCTGTTTTAATACAGAGAATGGCATTCTTTTTTAAATGTGTCCATTATATGTAATATAGACTTTACAGTCTTGCAAATACTTTGACTTATTTCTCACTTTCATACTGCCATGTGGAATTTTGCTCAATTTACTCTCCATGTGTGAGAGTGTGTGTGTGTGTGTGTGTGTGTATACAGGAAATTTTTAACTTAATATGAGACTACCAACTGTATATGCTTCATTTTGCATTTTGATTAGTAAAAAGTGTACTTAACTGTGAAAGTGCTATGTAAATGGCAAAGCATTATGCAAATGATAGCTATTATCATTGTTTTAGCATTTAAAATTTTATTAAGGAACACTCAAATTCTCATTACAAATGTGAATGCTGTTCTATCTTTAAATATTCAAAAGCTATAAAATGCATGATTACGTAAGACAGGCAAAAATATTACAACTACTTCCTTTATGTGGGATTTTCTCATTATCAAAATATCTTCACAAGTGCCCAACTTAGTTCTGTGCATCACATCTATACACCAAAGAAATGTTCATATTTCTCCTTTAGGAAATTCAGCAGTAGAAAAGTTTTTGGCAGGGTAAAGATTAAAAATAATCAATTTTTCAAGTATGGCTTTGCTTTTGCAAAACTCGAGAGTAAACTACAGCATGAACAAACATTTGACAAGTGCACCTGTTCATTGACTCTGGAATGTGATGGTCCCTGATGAATAAGAATCTTCACAATTTCCACATCTCCTTTCCAGGCAGCCAGATGAATAGGAAAATAACCTTTGTTATCTGCTACGTTTGTTGATGCCTCATACTGAAGTAGTTTGAGAACTATATCCCTAAAAAGGAAGAAAAACAAAAGAACACAACAGAAAAGAAAATATGCTGAACAATACTGATTTCATTAGACAGATCATTATGAAAGCATACTAGACGATGGCTAGCAATTTAAAGCAATCATTCAAGATATTAACTCATAAAATTGGTTTTTTAAGAGTCTGCCTATTTGACAAGCTATTTTACTTACCTAAAAAACAATCACATGTAAACACACACACACACACACACACACACACACACACACACACAATTTGACTAACCAATAAAACTACTTATTTTACAGTGCAGAAAATGGAACCCAGAACTCTGCACCAGGCAGTTGTTCTACACTGAGCTACATCCCCAGCCCCAGTGAAACCACATAATAGAATTTATGCATGCAAAGCACATCTCTTTTCATTAAAATAAAAAGGACATTTTCTTCCATTTTTTTAAAAAAAGAGGTATTTCCAGGTAGACTATATCTGAAATTCAGCCAGAAAGAAAATAAAAGTTGTAAGTATACTCCCTATTTACTGAAAAAAAAAAAGTACAATACCAAGGAACATTTTGGGAATTTACATATCATACCTATATAGAATTGAAATAAATTACTTACAATGCATATAAAAGAGAAAATTAGCCAAATAGAGAAAGAACCCTGAAAAGCTACATGTATTACTCGCTTAGAGTTTAAAAAAATTTAATAACTTTTCAACCATGGCACACAACACACTTTGTGTATTATCCATAATTATGTGTTCTCCCTTTCTCTTCCAAGCAAGAAATGATTTCTGGAAGGAAATGT
The DNA here is from genome assembly GCA_004027295.1 of Dolichotis patagonum. NCBI lineage: Eukaryota > Metazoa > Chordata > Mammalia > Rodentia > Caviidae > Dolichotis > Dolichotis patagonum. The sequence continues at coordinate 41,075 of PVJX010013707.1, read as the reverse complement.
ATTTAAGAGACAAGTACCACAATTAATGCAATTTCAACACATTCTCAGTATTCCTTATCTATATGATTCTGTACTCAATCCTCAACAGGTTTTCAAAGTAAAATTCTTGAAATAAAATATGCAATCTCATGAAGAATTAATAAATTATTAGTGTATATTATACTGAATTTTGTATAGAACAATCAAAAACAGTAATTACAAATCAAAATTGTTTTCATTTAGATGTATTTAAGAACTGTAATAATTTACTACACAAAATCTTAGACACATATATACATACAAACATATACACAACTACATTATATACTAAAGTTACTTCTTCCATAATGAATCACCAATGTGGAAAATGAATGTAAAAGAAAGATTTAAAGTTAAATTTTTCATAAAATCACACCCCATAAGTAACAAATGAGAAAATTTGGAGGAAGTTTGACTAGAAACAGAGTTAGAACTCTGATAGCTTACATGAAAATAGATACAACAACAATATAAAATGATAGTAAATGGTAAAATAGACTGCCCAAAATGTGGCCCAAACACTAGACTTGGTTCTGCATGTATGAAATCATAATGGAAGAACACAGAATATGGCCATTTTAATTTTCTAATCATTAGATTTCTGAGAAATTAAAAAATAAATTTTATCTTTTTGAAAACTAGTACTACTTTACAAGTTCTGAGTTTGAAGGTTTGGATTTGAGTTCTACCTAGGTGAATTACCTATTGCTGTGACCCTGGAGAAATTATTTAGTCCCATTTTTTTTCTTTTGTGTATAAGATATTGCAATAATACTATCTTCTACTCAGGACTGGTAAGAGCATTAAATGACATCACAGAAATTATTTGATAAACAATAAAACACTGCATAAATATTAGTACTGGTCCAAGAACAAATAAAATCCTCAGGTTGTAGGGAGGCACACTGACTCCATTTTTTCCTGGGCACATCTGGGCAACAATGTTTTGGGAAAAAGTGCAGGCCTTGAAATACTGCCCCCACCCCAAGGTAAAAACATGAGGTCCTATAAGAACAAGAAGCAAACAAGTTATATAATCTAAGCATGTGCAATTTGAGTTTCTTTGTTCTTTATCTCAATAAAATCTGCTTGCTTATGCTGCCAGGGCAGCAGCCATTTCGACCCTCAGTTTGTGTGACCCTTTATTTTCCCTTTGTTTGCAGAACCCCAACATCTGGCGCCCAAACAGGGACTCAACAGTGGAGATGTCTATTTTGGAGGGTGACTTGCCTTCGCTGTGTTCCTGGAGTGGAACACAGCCCCTGACGCTTTGACTTCATTTTCTTCGGAAAATCCCTGGACAAGTCATGGGGAGTTCCTTGCCTGAAGCACAGCAGAAACATAAGGCAGAACTGCTTATTCTCCTTAAGAAGGAGGGCCATGTGCTCCCTGAGCATAATTTAGTACAACTTTTGTGAAAAATTCATAATTATTGTCCTTGGTATCCTGAGGGAGGGACGCTCATTATGGAGGATTGGAGAAGATAGGCAAACTGCTGCATGCAGAGCCTCGAGCCCCTGTCTGTCCTGCACACCTGGCATCTCTGCCGGGATGCCTGCCACCTTTGGCCAGTGAACAGATGGAATGCCACATGGCCGGCTCCCAGGTCCTTCTGGGTGTGCCGCTTCTGCTGTCTCTACCTTAACGGGGTAAGGCCTCATTTTCCTTTGATCACTCAACGGTTAGCTCCTGTGTTCGATGCTTTACATCGAACACAGATCCTGCTGATGTGATCTCTGACTCTCGCCTTCTCTATGCAGGCCCTTCAGAGCACTGCTCACACACTCACCACAGTTATGGTGGATTGAGTCCCAAAAGACTGCCCTCTCTCCTTACTGGTTTTTCATTCAGTCCCTTTGCCCACCGGGGCTCTTGTTGCCATCTAGAACACCAAGGTATTTATTGTTGAATGGTTAGATTTACCCCACACACCTGGTAGTACTTTATTTCCCATTGTCAACATTATTTCTTCTCTTATCTCTTGATGTACTGGCACACTTACACTCCTTGGCATTTATCTCACTGATACTGTTTTACCACTTATCAAGGCTGACTTCTCCTTTCTGTTGTCCTCTACTGCTACTCTTCAAGTCTCTTTGGCTATGTTGGTTCCATTTCCTTTAAAACACCCCAAAACCAGGCTGGTGGGGGCCAGTGCCCCTGCTGACCTGGCGAAGAGGGGATGCTTCTGTGTTATCCCCAACAGGCCCTGTGTGGATTCCTGGTCGTTGTGTTCTCCCTGCATGAAATGAGTTGGCAACACAGGCTGTACAACCCAATTCCACAGTTTCGCATCTCCCTGAATCAAGCCAGGCCACCTTCAAAGCGGCCCAGAAAGACGACTGCTCGGCCAATAACCTGGGGTGATATAAAAGCACTGCACAAGACTTTCACTGCGCATCTGAAGAGGAACCCACTGCTGAAAAGCTTCTTGCAGCAGCATTTACCAAATTGACAATGAACTGTTTAATGCCTGTTTGTACTCTATTGTTGTGTGTTTTGCAACCCACCATGGGGACCTTAAAGTCCCATGAGCTCCAGGAAAGATTATAATACAATATTTGGGTTCAACTGGCAAAAATAGCTAATGTCTCTCGTTTCTGTCTTGCTCAAAAGACAGACATAAAATACATTCTCGGATCCTGTCTGATTCTAGTATGCAAGGAACCTGCCTCTCTAAGTAATTACACCATTTTCTCCACTATTCAAACAAAACAGTAACATATTCTGACTATCCAAATTGGGGCACTCCCACCCTTAAAAAACCTAATAAGCTGTTAAAATGTTCACTCCATATGTAACAACTTCAAATGCCTCATGTGCTCATATTGAAAATTGTACTACTCCATGTCTTTGCCTTCTAATAGTACTTGGAATTGTTCTAGTTATGAGCCAATATTGTATGGACATGGACATGTTCGTCTCCCTGCTGGACGGCTTTTCTCATGTGAAGAATATACCTTCAATTATATCCCTGCAAACATTTCACAACACAAAATGTTGTCTTAGTTGCCTTACTATATTGTTGCCTTCTTCTGAATTTACACTGTGTCACACCAAACAGCTCACTGACCCATGTGGGGACTTTTCTATTAGCCTGTTAACCAAAACAGAAATTTATGCTTTAGGTATTTCTTTAGTCGGTGTGCTTGCCCTGGCAGCCAAGACCAGTCTCAATGTTAATGCACTAGCTTGTCTTATGGAAAAACAAATTAATTATACTTCCACAGCTTTGGCATTATTAAAGAACAAAGTGAGCACCAACAAGCAATTTTAGATAATCGTGCTACAACTGTCTACTTCTATTGCATCATCATGGATGTAATGAAATTGCTCAAATGTGCTGTTTTCATTTGTCTGATGAAAATAAATCCATCAATGGGAAACTTCATGATTTACAATAACTTAGCAAACAGATAAATGTGTCCCAAGGGCTCAATATTGGATTATGGAATTTCCTTATAGGATGGTTACCAGATACCAATTGACTAAAACAGTTTCTTTATGGTGTTACTGTCCTTATCTGCTTAATCGATTTGGGATGCCTTGTTCAATGCATCTCATCCCTATACAAAATGTTCATACCTAAAATGCCGGTTTCTAACATGGTAAGAAAGCCTAAAGTAAAAAAGAAGGGGGAGATGTAGAGAGGCTACACTGACTCCAGTTTGTCCCAGACACATCCAGTCAACAATGTTTTGGAAAAAGTGCAGGCCTTGAAACACTGCCCCCACTCCAAGATAACAACATGAGGTCCTATAAAGACAAGAAGCAAACAAGTTATATAATCTAAGCATGTGCAATTTGAGTTTCTTTGTTCTTTATCTCAATAAAAGCTGCTTGTTTATGCTGGCCAATCGGCAGCCATTTTGCTGACCCTCAGTGTGTGTGACTTTTTTATTTTCCCTTTGCTTGCAGAACTCCAACATTAGATGAAAATGCATACAGAAAATCACCTTTGCAAAAGAGAATCTGAAAATGAGAAGCAAATTTAAGATTATCCAGTCACATGATTCTTCTTATATCTGCCACACAAGAGTTTTACTTAGGCCTTCCATTCTGAGATAAGTAAATAACTATAATGAGATAATGAGGACTCAATCAATAGTTCTGAATAATAATATCAGCTAAGAACTAGATTTGGCTTGAAGCCCCAGCTCAAGTCTATTATGCACTAACTTGGTTACCTTGTGCAAATCAAATAACCTACATCTGCCTTTCATATACTGCTAATATAGAATTTGGAGATTATAGCTTGTTACCTGTTTCAAAGGGTTCTGGGGTAAATCAAATGAGAAAAACATGACTGTAAAATCACATACAATCAAAAAGGTATTCTCAAGGCAAACTGTTGCAATGATGAACAATTTCAGTAACTTTTATAACTGAACTATTTCAGCATTTGAAAGGTAAAGTAAGACCCAAAGGAAACTGGTCAAACTACCTAACTCTTAGAAGAAAGATTTACTCTACCATAAAATTTTCTTCAAATTAAGGATAATTGTAAGACAGATTTTTTATCTCACTTCTTAACTCCTGCAAGTTAAAAAAATCCAAACCTTTTTCTCCCAGAAAGCATTTATTTCTGCTATTGTTTTGACATAGTGTGTGTCCTCCAAAGGTTCTGTGCTGAAATTTAGCCACCGTTGTAAAGTATTAAGTAGATGGAAACCTAATCAAACTATGATAGTTAAAGACAAAGCCTTTGGGAAGTTATCAGGATGAGATAAAATCATTAGGGTACAGCATATATGTTTAAGTGTGGTGGCTTTATATGACAAAAGGGAAAGAGCTCCAAAAAGACACACAGGTACACACACCTGCTGCCTGTTTCTGGCCATGTGATTCCCTGCACCACCTTGGGACTCTGCCAGCAAGAAGTTAATCAACAGGTGCAGGTCCTACACCTTGGGCCAGAACTGTAAGCTAAATAAACAATTTTCCATTATAAAATTACCAGGCCTCGGGGTATTTCATTAAAGCAATGCTAAAATGGACTAATATATCCTTCAAAGGGTAGTAAAGAAAAACTGAGGAGACAATCCATTCTATTTCTTTTTACTCTTAAACTATTCATAATTCCATTTGTGGCTTGGCTCAAATTTTACTAACATTTTCTAATAATATGTATGATATGCATTCATTCTTTTTCATCAAGAAGATTTATGATACAATAGGGAAAATGCCTGTTTTAAAAAATGACCTACCAATCATTTGTTATGTAGCACTATTGCCATCCAATATTTAAATCACAAAACAATAACTTGGATAGTTGTGAAACTGTCTTTGGTAAGCACTAAGATCCTAACTAAATATTAATTTTATTTAAACTTTTATTAAAATAATTTATTTTATTAGATTTGCTTGAAATTTAAACTTTCAAATTTTTATTTATGTGCAGCTTTACCTGTTTTGCAAAGATATCTGCTAATAAACTGGCTGATATCAGATTTCCAGTATGAAAATATATTTTTGAAATACAAAGCTGTATCTCTAATCAAACAAGTACCTTAATCTTGCTTATGATACATCCATGTTAAATGAACTAGATAGGCCTTTTTCATCTAGGCTCATGAGGAACAAATTAAACTTCTGGTATCTTCTATAACAGATAAATCAGGAGATGGTCAGGGATATATAGCTCAGTGGTATAAGCACTTGCCTGGCAAGTGCAAGGTCCTGAGTTCGATTCCCAGTACAAAAAAAAAATAGCTAAATCAGGAAAGTAGTCAACACTAAAACACCCATTCAGTATTATTTTTTAATGTTTATTTACGTTGAATGCTTAGTCTTCTTTAGAGGTATCACCAAGAGAATGAACATACTGACAGTGCTTGGCATAAAATATTAAATTATATTGCTAGTTAATGTCTGTAGAATAGCAACTGGCAAAATACTCCCTATATCTTACACATAAAGTAGCAATACTTCTTGTATCTAGGATCTGAAAATTTTTAAATGCTCTAGGATTGGGACATAGCTCAGTGGTAAAGTGTATGCTTAGCATGTGCAATATCCTGAGTTTAATCCCCAGCACACATTTATACAAAAAAGTTAAATAATTCTGAAGTGAATATAGTTGATGGGGATCAAAGGAAAAATAATTCCATATCCCAAGAGCAAAACAAAGTATCAAGTTAAATTTATTAATGATCTAACTCAAATGATTTCAACATTATGCAGCTTGAAACTAACACATGTAAATGCAGGGGAAAATAGAAATTCTGAAAGTTTTAATTTTTGCTACAATATTCCATTTTTATTCATTTCTGGGAAACGTAAATGCATTGCTGATTAATATGAAATATCTTCCAAGAAGTTTAGTACATCTTTTTTTTTTTTTAGTACATCTTCTGAGTAAAATTAAATTGGAAAGATCAGCATTCAAAAGTCTGCCTCAACAGTAAGATTCTTGGTAATTAAATCACAGACAAAAAATGTTTACTTTTTCATCTTCATATGGTTGAAAAATTAACAAACTAATGAAACTCCCAAATTCAATATTGCTTTTTTGAGCTTAGATTTCTTTAAACTTTTTTACTTTTCTTATTTAAGAGGAATAAATAAAGTTGCAGATGTGCTCAACGTGATCAAAAACACATTTCATTTTCTAACTGATGCTTCTTTACATACTGAATTCACTCTCATATATTTCTGGATTATAGAGTAAATGAAAGTAGATTTTAGCTACTTCATATCCTTATCCAAGAAAAAACTAATCAGACAAAAAACATTACTCAAACAGAAACTTAAGATGCCAGATTCATTCATTCATCCATTCTCTTTCTTTCTCTCTCTCTCTCTCTCTCTCTCTCTCTCTGTTCCATTTTGTGATAACAGGGATCAAACTTAAGGACATTCTACCATTGCCCAGGCTAACTGAGAACTTGCAGACCTCCTGCTTCAGTTTCCTGAGTAGCTGGCAATAAAAGTATGCTCTATGGTGCTCAGGCAGGTTCTGGAATTTTTAGAAGTATCCTTCTTTCACTAAGAGAAAGAGACAGACATACACGACACACACACACACACACACAGAGACAGAGAGAGAGAGAGAAAAAAGAGAGAGAATAGCACAAATCAAAATTACAAGTAGTTTAGTGTCTGGATTCTAGACCCAGTATAATACACAATTTGATTACAGATAGTGTACGGCCATACCACCCTGAAAGTGCCGGATCTCATCTGATTACAGATAGTGGGGTATAAGAAGCATTAAACACTGAAAACAGTTACAAGTGGGGCTGGGGATTTAGCTCAGCGGCATAAGCGCCTGCCTTGCAAGCAGGCAGTCGTGAGTTCGATCCCTGGTACTGATTTAAAAAAAAAAAAAAGAAAACAGTTACAAGTAAGAATACAAAATATTTTAAATCCCATATATATTTAAAAGTATACATATTTCAAAGATACAATAAAAATTTGCTGATACTTTTTGAAACAGCACCCGAGTCACAAAGTATTCAATAGTTTAATAAAATAAGAATTAAGAAAAATAAGCAATTTTTTATATAGAGAAGAAGCAATTTTTTATATAGAGAAGTAAAATGAAATAGAAATACACAGGTTTAGTGAAATAAGATTTTTATTTTAAAAAAAAGGGGGGGAGGTGGCCAAGGAAGTAGCTTAGTGGTACAGCGTCTACCTAGCATGCACAATGCCCTGGGTTCTACACCAAGCACCAGAAAAAGGGGATCAGGTAGGGAGACAAGAAGAAGAGAAGAAGAACGAAAATTCAAGAAGGAAATTGAAAGAAAAGAGAAAAAGGAGGGAAGCAGGAAGGTGAAAGAGGTAGGCGGTCAAGAGAAAGAAGAGTGACAGGGAAGAAGGAAATGAAGAAAAGTGTGAGGAAAGAAGGGAGATGGGAGGGAGGAAGGAAGGGAAGAGGAAAGGAAGGGAAGAAGCAAGGAAGCAACACAGGCAAGCCAGCCAACTGCCATTCCGAAAAGAATGGATCTGGATTTGCAGCAGAAACACATAAAACAGTGAATCCTCCACATGTTAAAGAAAAAAAGAAACTGATAGGTCTTCATACATTGAAATATTTGGGTTTTCTTCTATTATTTGCAGGTAGTAACTTTCTAATCTGAAATCCCCAACAGGGTACATTTTCTATTGTGTCCAAATCTAATTGAAATCAAGTTGTTCAATATGAAATAAAGCATTTCAGGTACAAAGTGCTGTTTCATTTGTGGATTAATTACTATTTATAAACAAGGGAACTCAATATGTGCAACACAGGAAGAAACAGGTTTTAATTTGCAATGTGATAAACTTGGACTATACATCGGATATAGAATAAAAGCCTGTATTAAATTGAAAAATAAACTACAGGACAGAGTAACATTCCTTCCAATTCTAAGTCCATAAATCTTAGCCTAGAAATCATAATGTCCAGGTAAAGAATCTAAAGCAGAGAGATACAAAGAACAACAAATATGGATGTGATATGTTTCTATACTATATCTTAAGGCTACTTGGGAGAAATACAACATAATCAATTGTTAATTACCTATGCTGAGTGAGAACAGCAAATGCAAAGAAAAGAAATACTATCCTTTTCTGGTTCTGATGACATTATTTTATCCTTCAAATGTTTTTACTTAAGCCAACACTACATTACCATTCCATGAGAACATACCATGTGATGACATCAGATGTATCCCAGAAAAAAGCCAGAAAGTTTAAGCACAAAAGAAAGATAATATAGAATCCACATAAAAGCACAAATTTATATCTAAAATACTTAAGTTATAGGGAGAGCCCCACTTTAATTACATAAGCGGCCACTATGTTGCTAATCCAGAATGGCTTTGTTTCTCCACATATAAAATGAGGGAGGTGAGTGGAACTGCATTTAAAAAAAATTATCTCTAGTTGTAAAAATCTACAGATATTTAAACATTAAAAAAATCAAGAAATGTATGCTACATATTAAAATCCAAATTCCGTATTAGTCATAAATAATACAGAACACAGAAAAATCATTAAAGTTATAATTGGAAGAAGAAATGAAGACTATTCTGGCAGTGTATTCAATAATGTTAAGAAAATGGCCTCAGGACATAAAACTAGCATGCAACTAGATGGAGAACCAGGATTAGAATTTTCTTCCTTTTCAAAGCCTATGGAATGACACTGAGTAAACTCTTACTAGAAGATGTTAAAAATAAAAGATAAATGAGATCTGACGAAAGCAGCAATTCTAAATCTCACAAAATATCTGTAATAAAGAGATCTTAAACAGTATCTAGTCAAATCCTACCTGTGATAACCTTAATGACTGCTGTTCAATCCCCTTAGATTATCTTCACTTTAAAAATTGTAAAAAAAAAAAGGAACAAAATTTATGCAATGAGGTAAGAAAAATAACATCTTAATAGCTAGAACTTCATAGGCCTTCCTGTATAAATCAATTATGTTTATTAAATACTTCACTGAAAATCAAGGAGGGATATAAATGCTAATCCACCTTGGAACCATATCATTTTAAGATGCACTTAAAACACCAATCTGTGAAAGCACAGTAAGATAGCTCAAATGGTCAGGTCCAAGGTAGTCTGCCCTGTAGATTTGATAAGAGTTTGTCTTCCTAACCAAAACTAAGAAATGTGGTACTATGCTGAGTCCACAATTAAGACAAAAAACATCATGGTGATAAATAATGACAAAAGATAGTAAATTTCTTGCAGTAAGAGCTTTATAACCAAGAAGCTTAAAATAAGTTCTTTGTGTCTCAGATCACAGAACAAAATAAAAATCAGGTGGGAAATCAAAAAGAATTAGCATTTTTAAATTAGTAATTAGCACATCCAAAACACAAAAGTGAAATGAAATTATCCTCATCTGGCAAGACTACTTGTATCATTTGTGTAAAGAAAAAAAAAAAAAAAACAGGAGAGACACCTGAAGATGGTCATTTTTCTTCTAGGGGAAAAGGACAGAACATCTTAGTCACTCAAAAACTAACCTGTTAGGTGACCTACGTAAAATATAATAGTGGTTATGGTTACACACTCTTTTACTTATTAAAATGAATACTATCACTTTACTTGAAAAATAATTCTAGATGTACAAGTTCAGCACTGAGAAATTTAAAAACAGGAAGATGATCGTGAATGACAAAGATGAATCATTTTAGCTAAATCTTAAGAATTCTAAAGTTGTTCATATAAGTGCCCAAGGCTTATAATAGCATGAATCTATTAAGAGTTTACTCTTAGCCAATATTTTATGGTGGGTGAGTACAGGTAGATGCCACAAAAGGCAGGAAGGTGTTGTCAAGTGGTTTTATCCTTTTCTTTCCCCAAAGCTATACATACCAACATGGCTTTATCACTTCTTCCATCCTCCCTCTGTGCTATTTTATTATTCCTGGGCATTTGTTTTTGTTTATACTATCCACAATCAATCATCCTCAACAACATTCCTATCCAGTTTGACTTGTCATTTGCCTCTCCAAATTCACCCAGGACCAATGGATTCATGCAGTAGGAGAAAGGTATCATCAGATGTAATTAACAGGTATCATCACACGTAACTAAATGCACAAGGATTTCAGTCCAAACAAGGGGCACTTACTTATGTCCATTTAAGGCTGCGTGGTGTAAAGCAGTGTAACCCGAACTGTCTGTGCAGTTCACATTGGGGCCGCGCCAGATGCTGCAAATGAAGCACAATCGCAGAGTTAACTGTTAAGCAGAATCGTGCTTTGGAGAACAAAAAGAAGCCTGACAGTCCCACAGCCAGCAGCATGTTACATTATGAAAATTTCAGTCATGTAGAAAATGACTGCCATCTTTCATGCTTTCTCCTCAGAATAACTTCATTTATTTGATGCAGGAAAACTAACAGGAAATGTAACAATCTTCAAATATTAGTGGATTGTGCCCACTGCCATCTATCAGTGTTCAGATCCCTGTTACTTTTTGTTATTACTTAAATATTAAAATTCAGATACTATATTCTCTACCAAAGAAAAACGATTTATGACACCTGCCTCCTCCTTTTCAATACACTCTTTCTGAGATGGCAGTGATTTATGTAACTTATAGCACATTTTTGCATTATGGAAAAAATATAAACTCTAATTGCTGTTCTACTGCAACCAAGAAAATGTAACCAATATTTCACACTTGAAAATAAAATTGAAGATTTAGATGATTGTAAACCCTCCAAAGATCCTCATAATTTGTAGTTATTGATTTTACTGTACAGTATATCCGAGATAATGTAATTATATAAATCCATTTTTTCCTTGAACACTATAATTCACGAAATTATTTCAAGCTTTTGGAAAAATAAAGCATTGAATGACACATTTCTAAAAGCACAACGAAAAAATGATTTCATCTCATGTTCGACACTAAATTATCCAAAATATTATCTAATGACAAACCCATATCCAAAAAATATTTATTGTATATTAATTTTAGGACACATATTAGGACAGGCACTAAGAGCACAAAATCATAACGCAAGATCTTTCTTTACAAGAACATAGTTTAATGGAAAAGACACATACATGAGTAATTTAAAAGTACGAAGACAATTATGGTACAGTGACCACACAAACTATCTCTGAGAGGAGAGTAAGATTACTCATAGTGAGAGATCATGACAAACTTAAACTAAGGAGAGACAATGAAAATGAGTACAATCACTAACTAAGAGTTAACGAAAAGAAAAAGTAACAAGATATCATAATCAATGGGAGAAAGGTGGGAAAAAGAAAGCAGACATCAACGATGACTTCATCAGACTTCAGGCTTAGACGATTGAAAGTAAAAGGAAAATATTAAATAAGATATGAAATGGGAAAAAAAGAAGCAAATTTCCTAGTAAGCAGACAATAAAGGGTGGAAAGAAAACAATTTCTAATTTGGTCACATTGAAGTTTCAGTATTTTACATAACTAAAGTAATGATTTCCAGAAGACTACAAAAATTATATAGTAAGTAAAAGTATGGCTGTCGAGTTAGACTACCTGGGGTCAAAACTTTTCACTGGGGATAGCTGTGGATGGAGATATCCAAAATTAGAGTCCTCATTAGCAAAATGGAGATGATAATAGTGCTGCCTTATATTGTGGTTGTGAGGATCAAATGAATTAATATCTACAAAGCTACAAAAAGTACTAGAACACAGTACTAATACCTATCATTAAAATGTAAAAAGACAAGAAAGCTATGCTAACACTAATTAAGAGAAAGCTGAGTGACTTGGCTGGGAGCCAAGTGACACAGCCTTTGGCTAGCATGATGAAGACCCTGGGCTTGATCCTCAGAATCACAGGATGAGAACCAGTGAGACAGACAGACACAGACACAGAGAAACAGAGACAGAGATCAGAAAGAAAAAGAAAAACAAAGGTAATTTTATTTGTATAGATTTCAGAGCAAAAATGTTCATAGAATATAGAAGGTCATTTCATAATGATAAACAGGACAATTTGTCAGAGGAAATAATACTACTAAATATTTTTGCATATAAAAAGAATTTCAAAATACTTGAAGCAAAATGTGACACAACTGCAAAGGGAAATATATCTATCCACCAATATTTAAAGATTTAAACACCCATTTTCTCAATAATTAAAAACAACAGCAAAGAGAAAATCAGTAATGGTATATAAGGTTTGAATAACACTATCAACCAATTTGACATAGAAATTTCAGCATACTCTACCCACTAACAGCAAAATACACATTCTTTGCAAGTGAAGTTAGGAGATTTTCCAAACAGAATATTTTGGAACACAAAACAAGTCCCAGTGTTTTATAATTATAGTGTCTACTATAATTACTCACATCATACAAAATATGTTCTCTAACTCTAGTGGAATTAAATTAGAAATCAGCAACAAAAAGTATTTGGAAAACTCCTATATTGAAAACAAGTTTAATCCACAAGTCAAGTAAGATATCAAAAAAAGGGAAATGGCAAATCTGGAACTAAAAGGAAGAAAACATATCAAAACTTTTCAGATGCACTAAACCATACCTAATGAAAATGTATAGCACTAAAATAACAATATTAGATCCAAAGAAAAGTCTCAAATTGATGTCAGCTTTCAAACAACTCCACTTTTTGGAACTAATTCATATTAAATAAAAATACCAAAATAAAGACCACAAACCAAAATGTCCACCATAAAATTTTAGTAATATAAAAGAAAACACTCACAAAGGTTGCCCGAAAGGAAAAAATTAACTAACATTGATTGGCACTTTGGAATATTACACAACTATTACAATACATAACTTTGATCTATTTGCAATGACCTTGAAAGTTAACCAACACATATTAAAAAGTCAAACAACAGAATATTGTGTAATTAAATATCCTAAATACTTTATAAGTATTAGCTCATTTATACAAACTATGACATATTTATACAACTGAGACAGATATTCTTATTATCCCCATTGTACAGATGAGAAATATCTACATAATATGGAAAAAACACATGGAAAAAGGCATTATTCGTTCTCTGTTTGAATAGTTGAAATTATCATGTATTTCTTTAAGGATAAAATACTCAGAAATAAAAGGCAGGACTGCTCCATATTGTGAAGAGTCATATAATATGCCAAGAAGCTTAGACTTTATTCTGCAGTCAATTTAAAGCTAAACTGCTACCATAAAAATATATATTTAATATATATTTATATACATTTAATTTATTTAATTTCTGGCATGATCAGGTCAGTAATATAAAATGAGAGTTGTAACAGTTGGAAAATGAATAGAGTGACACAGGCAGGTTAATAGTTTTAACAGAACAGGGAGAAACAAAGAAATGTGAACTAATGGAGATACAGCGTGTACAGAGAGAGAGGAGGGAAGAAATTCAAATTCAAAGATATGTCTCAAACAAAACCTGTAGCTGACAGTGTCTGTATGTATAGGCTAACACTAAGAGAATTGACTGGGGTTTCTACTATGAAGGAAATGCATGGATGAGGTATCTCCATTAGAGAGAACTGCAAGGGCAGTGTTACCTTAGGGGTAAGGCAAGTTTCAAGCTGCCTAGAACTCTATGTTGCATGTAATACCTCAGGCAAAGGATAGAAAGAAATGAGAAAACATTGTAAATTAACTCATGTATTTTTACATTTTTCTGCACATTCTTAGACCTTATAAATATTTAGCGGATAATGATACTGGTATCTATAAGACTCAAGGTCTATATATTTCATTTGTCTATATCATCTCAAGTACCCTATTATCAAGAAAAAAGTAATTATAATAAGAGCCTGAAAAAAATCCAGTGACCTTTTTTAAACAAAGAGGTTCAAAATAGAAACAGTGCGCGCATGCGCGCGCGCACACACATACACACACACACACACATTGAACTACACCTACTGGCAGAGCCAGTAGGCACTTATCTACATATCCACAGAACCACAGAACATTCACACACTAGAAACACTGAATAAACCAGACCCAAACCCTCCAACCAAAAACTTAATTTAAGAAAAAAATTTGATGTTTAAAACCTCAAATTTGGAATTAATGGTCTGCTTTCTTCTAAATTTTTATGCATTATTATTCACTTTACGCAAACATAATCTTCAAAGTTAAATAGAGGGCATAAGATTAAATCCTTGGCTAATTGGAGTTTGTTTTACAAAACACAGTGTTTAGGTACCACTGAGAGATTCCTTTAAAAAAGTTTAAAATGCTCATTACTCTTTTTTAGCTGGGGATGGAATCTGAGGCCTTATGCACGCACACTAAGCAAGCACGCTGCCCCTGACCTACACCCTCAGCCTGACTGTACTTTCTGTAAAGACACTCTGTAAATCCTTGGTATTAGGCTAATACAAACTTAAATGCCATTTTCCATGTCTACTTGTTGATATTTTAAATACTGTGAGAATTACTGCCCAAAATAGATGCTAAACCCTCAATCACTAAAGCTTTCATTTCCTGTGTATACTATCAGTACTAATGTAACAAATCAGATTAGTGTATTTTAGAACAAATATAAACCAGTAAGTTTTCTACTAACCTTTCAAATTACCTGGACATTCATCAGTCACAATATTTTACCCACTGGGCTTTTTAAAATTTTATTAGGACATATTAATTATACAGAATAATGGGTTTTTATTGTGACTTTTCACACATGCATGTAATATACTTTGATAAGATCTTCCCCTTATTACTTGAACTTTCACATATTAAAGAAAATGATTCTTATATAAAATGTATACTGAGTTTCTTGAGCTAATAGTCACATGTATAGCAAATAAGACTTAAGGCACAGCTACTCCGTAAGCTAATCCTCATAGTACCCTCCATCAATCTTTGGGGGAAATCCATCAGGAAAAACAGAAGCCAGTGTCAGCTTTTTTGATTCCTCTGATTCCTGACACAGGAGATGACTGTAGGGCAGGAGACATGGAGGTTCACCCAGAGTGTGCATCTAACTCCTCGGCAGGGTCAATCTCTCATTATGGGAATGGCCTTCTGACAGTTCAGATAATTTCAGCAACACAAAACCAAGTCTCTCTTTTCAATTTGTGCCATAGTAATTTGCTTCCAGGTTTAGATGACCTTGACATACACTACTGAATACTACAAATTAAGTCCTCATCTCTATAATGATGATACAATTTTATTACCATGAGCTAAAAGGGTCAAATGAGTCTGTATGAATCTGTATCATCACTATCCAACAGAAATATAATGTGAGCCACATAGGTAAATTTAAATTTTCTAGTCACCATATGAAAAAGTCAAATGGTAAAATGCTTCTTAATGCATTTTATTTAACCTAGCATATCAAAAATGTTGTCTCAACAAAAAATGTAAAACAATGTTGGGTCAGGGATTTAATTCAGTGGCATAAGAGTCTGCCTGTTGCAAGACTGAAGTCGTGAGTTCACTTCCCGGTACCAAAAGCAAAACAAAACAAAAAACATTGGGGCAATTTACATCCCTTTTTATACTGTTTTTTAAATCAGTATTTATATTTAGCCATACTGAAATTAGAACTGGCCACATTTCAAGCCAGATGATAGCCTGATGTGGATGGCAGTGATCATACAAAACAGGATAGTTGTGTGTAATTATTCTTAAGAAGGCAGGCTAGAAAAGATTAACTCTAAAAATGTAAAATGGTTTCTAAAAATAACTGAAAACATTGGTTTTATAAACAATAAATATTCATTTAACTGAGCAATTCAATTTTGAGCAAAAGTAAATAATATATCTAGTATACAGTTATACTGTCATTGGACAGGGTCCAAGGAGATCCCCCCCCAAACAGGAGATGGAAACCTAACTCTCTCCCCCACACTCCCATGAGGGTAGTTGATTCTCATCACAGAAAAGCATTTTAGGGCCTATCAATGAGAACCACAGGTGGATATATTAAGCAGAATCAAAGAAGTACAATCTCGGGAGTATGGACACTTGAAAGTGACACATGCTATATATAGTTCAGGGCTGGGGGAAGAGGTCTTGAGAGTGTCTTCAAGACACATGATACAGGATGGGTATTCCTGGGATGTGTATTCCTCGTGGCTGTCACGTTAGCCACTAGTGAGCCAGTTTACACTGCAAACTGCGCACAAGTGTTTCAAGTTTAGAGCACCTAATTGTTAGTATTGTTAGTGCCTTTTTTTTGTTTGGATAGTACTGAGGATTGAACTCAGGGCTTCTGCATTTTGCTACGTCCCCAGACCTTTTTTATTCTGAGGCAGGGTCTTTCTTGCTAAGTCATTAAGTTGGTCAGGCCAGGCTTGAATTTGTAATCTTATGGCCTCATCCTCTCAGATGTTTGTGGTAATTTACTACGGCAGCAATAGGGAAGTAACACAAGTGCTTATTATAATAATACTTCCAAAATGAGACACTCAAGAAGTTTTCCAAATACTTGGGAATCAAAGGTTGCATGAGCAAGAGGACATAAGCAAACCATGGAATGGGAACGTATTACATACTAGAAAGTATGCAAAATTCTCCTGTCCGTTGCCTTGCTTAACCGTTGTAACTACTACTGAGTTTTCAAATGAGGAAATGAAGAACAGAAAACTCATCAACAATCATGCAGCTACTTAGTGTTGGAGGCAAGATTTGAAACCACACTGCTTGGTTCTGGAGCCAATGACTATGAGCATGATGTGGTCACATTTCAGGGACTATCACCTTTGTACAAAAGATGTCTGCTCTCTTTCTCAATCGAGTAAAAAGACACTTGTTTGGTTTTCTTCCCAAGGAAAGAAGACCCAGAAAAAGCTGCAGTGTTTGCCTGAAGAAATAACTGATCAATAGGGCACATGTTGGGACATTCTCTTTGTTTGACCTAGCCTAGAACTTTCAAAGTTAAGGCAAGACAGGAATGGAGGAAGACTTCCTGATCAGAACGTGTGGATTCTAAATTGTATAGAGTAAGGATCCTTCCCATACTGACAGGAACCTGAATTGCAGCAGCAAAGAGGAGAAGAGACACAGAGCAATGAGCTGGCCATCAAGCAGTGCAGCAGGAGGCAAACAAGGAAGAGAAGAAAACAACTCAAGGCCACCCACTGGGTGTGGCAGCACCAATCAGTAGGAGGCTATGACAAATCTGCTTCCCAGTAAGGGCAAGGAGAAAACGTCAGAAACCTTGCAATGGACAGTCACATTGTAGAAGATAGCATCTTTTACTCTCTTTGCCATCTCTCCTTCCTGCAATGCAGTGGGGTGGAGAAGTCACAGACACAGGCAACACGAAGGGAAAGGAGAAGAGAGCAGACTATATATTCCCTACCACACCAAGCTGCTAATACAGAGAAAAAAGCTTTTAAGGAGTCATAGCATTGAACTTTTCAAATGGAAAGGGCCAACAAAGCTGAATTACTTAAACTACTACATAACAAGATTTTTCATAAATCAACAACTAGCACAGGAACACATAAATAGATCCATGGAACAGAAGAGAGCACAGAAACAGAGTCCAAGCTATACAGTTCCTTCATTCATGACTAGGATGACAAGGAAGTACAGTGAGGCGAGAATTACCTCTCATTAAACAATGCTGAGTAAATTCAATATCCATGAAGTACATATCAACCCCTACCTTGAGCTATATATGAAAATAAATTCTAGATGGTCCACAGATTTAAATATGACAGATTAAATCAAAACTTCCAGAAGAAAATAGAATACATTCATAAATTTCAGGTAAGCAAAACTTCTTAGTATACAAAAAGCACTAACCATAAAGAATGAAGTAGTTGATCAAATGAGTCACATTAAAACAAGAACTGTTGTTGGTCAACATACGCCACTAAGAGAATAAAAAAGATAATGACACAGAGAAAAAGGATATGTGTGTGTCTGAGGGGGAGGACTTATAATTAGAATAGATAAATAATTCCTTACAATCACACATGTAAAAACATTTTAAGACACACAACCCAATAAAAATGGGCAAATATTTGAACAGGCATTGTAGAAAATATTTAAATACTACACTTGTATCTGTGAGTGAATACATGTATACGCACATACACACACTGTTGCTCTACTTTAGTCATCAAGAAAATGAAAATTAGAACATCGCAGAAGCCCGCCTCAGGCCTCAGCTGCCTGGGACTGTCACTGCTGGGCCCGCCCTTCCACCAGGAACATTGTGGAAGCCCACCACAGGCCTGAGCTGCCTGGCACTGCCATAAAGGGACCCATGCTTCCACCGGGAAGATCGCAGAAGCCCGCCACAGGCCTGAGCTGCCTCGGACTGCCACCACTGGGCCCACCCCTTGGGGAATCCACCCGTCTCACGGACCTAGTACTGCAGTTGATCTTTGAATCCAATCCCTTCTCCCACAACCTTGGACTACAGTGGACTACCATGCTGGATGGATGTGAGACTCAGGAACCCCTCACCCAAACATAAGACCTCAGCAAGCTCCAGTCAGTGTGGTGAGTTTGCCCCTAAAATAAAGGTCTGCAGTGGGTAAATGGGAGCGGAAGTGAAATTTCCTCCAACTGTAAGACCTTGGCTAACCTGGCAAAAGAGTGGGTAACCCCCTCCCCCACACTGAGAACATCAGACAGGTTGAGGAGTTCGCCAAAAATGCCCCCCAAACTTAGAGAAAATTAAAAGAACTTATGAGACCCCCAGTGACACAGTAGGGCCTCAGCTGACACAAACACTAGAGCCATGGAGATCTGGTGACCTGCAGCAACCTGAAGATATAACAACAGCAGGAACTAAGAGTTGCCCTACATCAGTACTTCTATGCTACTTAGCCCAGAAAGAATATAGAACTCACCCAACAGGCCCTGTAGGAGGAAATCAGGAGACTGGATCTCCTCTTCATTGTGGTACCCAGCAATTTGACAAACATCAATCACACAGTAGGACCCTAAAACATACACTACAGAAAGTTGTGGCTATTGGGATAGAAAGACCAGATATTTACCCAAAAGGTGAAAATGACTAAACGAAAAGGCAAAATGCAATCCCAAACATCTAGTCCATCAGGAGCAATACAGGTGATAATGAAATAGAGGACCTTAAAAGTCATGTACCAGAAATCTCTGAAAAGATAGCAAATGAAGTAAAGCAAATCCATGAGGCTATAGAGGAACTCAAATTACAAACACTGTCTTATGTAAAGACAAAAATAACAAACCTTAGTAAAGGAGATACTCAACATAGCTAGAGAAGAAATAGATAAAAAAAAAAATACAGGAGCATGGGAAATTGATTGAAACTTTGAATGAACAATGCAGAAAACAAGCAGAATCCATGAAACAAATTCAAAGATATATCCAAGAAACAAAAAATTGTATTCAAAGCCTGCAAAACCATTTAAATGAAGCTCAGGATAGAATTTTGGACCTTCACGACAGAATTGCAGATAGTGATCATGAAACGGTAGAACTTATAAAAACAACAAAGCAGCATGAAATGCCAATCCAACAGCTTCAAGATGATGCCAGGAGAAACAATGTTAGATTAATAGGCATCAGTGAGGAGGCAGGAGACAATGCAAAGGACATAACTAAGCTGTTCACAGAAGTAATGGCAAAAAATTTCCCAAACATGGGGGAAAAAATCTGATCTACAAATAAGTGAGGCATACAGAACACCAAACAGTCATAACCAACATAAATCTACACCCACACATATAATAATTAAGATCTCAGACATACAGAATAAAAACAGAATACTAAAAGCTGTTAGAGAAAAGACACAACTCACCTATCAAGGAAAATCTATTAGAACCATGGCAGCCTTCTCAGCACACACCTTCAGGTTAAGACGCGCTTGGAATGAAGTATTTCAAGCCCTAAAAGAAAGTAACTTTCAACCCAGACTGATGTACCCAGCAAAACTGTCTTTCAAATATAATGGAGAAACAAGATACTTTCATGACAAAGAACTGAAGAAATTCATGTCCACCAAACCAACCTTAGAAAGAGTGCTGAAAGACATCCTAGATAGACATAAAAATGACCACAATCTCCAGAACAACAACAGAAAGAAAGCATCAGGCTGGACAAGAAATTAAACAAGGGAGAAAAGCAGGAAACTAACAATAGGAACACAACATGGCAAAGTCAAGCCAGTACATATCAGTGATATCCATAAATGTAAATGGGCTCAATTCATCTATCAAAAGAAATAGGTTGACGGAATGGATCAAGAAACAGGATCCTACAATACGCTGTATACTCAAAAGGAAACTCATAGATTAAAAGTCAAAGGATGGAAAACAGTATTCCATGCAACAGGAACCCAAAAAAAAAGCAGGGGTAGCTATTCTGTTTGCAGACAACGTGAACTTCAAACCTAAAAGAACTAAAAGAGATAAAGAAGGCCACTACTTATTAGTAGAAAACTACAAGAGAAAGAACTAACAATTATATATGCACCAAATACAAGAGCACCCAACTATATAAGACAAACATTAATGGACATAAAAAACCAAATACACAAGAACACAATTGTAACAGGAGACCTTAACACCCCACTCCCCACTGTCACAAAGAGATAGGTCAACAAGACAAAAAGTCAGCAAAGAAATAACAGAACTGAATCATACCTGTGAGCAAATGGACTTAGTGGATGTTTACAGAATGTTCCACCCAACCACATCAGAATATACATTCTTCTCAGCTGCACATGGGTCATTCGTCAAAATAGACCATATATTAAGTCATAAAACATTCTTAACTAAATGCAAAAGGAGTGAAATTATCCCACGTATAATATCTGACCATATAGCACACTGAAACTGGAAATCAATGGCAAAAAACCTACAAAACCTGCATAAATACATGGAAATTAAACAACAACCTTCTGAATAACCAGTGGTTACAGATGAAACTAAAGAGGAAATAAAACAATACCTACAATACAATGAAAATGCAGATACAATTTACCATAACCTATGGAATACAATGAAAGCAATCCTAAGAGGAAAATATATAGCAATAAATAGTCACATCAAGAAAATGGAAGGAACACAAATAAACAACCTAATGCTATATCTCAAGCTTCTAGAAAAGGAAGAGCAAGTCAAACACAAACCTCATAGAACAGAAGAAATTGTAAAGCAGAAATTAATGCAATTGAAACTAAAAAAAATACAAAAAATTAATGAATCAAAAGGGTGGTTTTTTGAGAGAATAAACAAAATCAATAAACCCCTAGGCAACCTTATCAACAAAAAGAAAGAAAAAAACTCAAATCCATGCAATAAGGTCTGAAAAGAAGGAAATTAGTGCAGATCCCATGGAAATTCAAAAGATCATGAACACCTACTTTGAAAACCACTACTCACGTAGGGTGGAAAATAGAGGAAATGGACAGATTTTTAGGAACATATGACTACCAAAGCTCAACCAAGAAGATACAGCAATTTTGAATAACCCAGTATCAGCTACTGAAATCGAAAATGTAATTAAAAACTTAGCAACAAAGAAAAGCCCAGGTCCTGATGGATTCACAGCTGAATTCTATAAAAAATTTAGAGAAGATTTAATGCCAATACTCCTTAAACTCTTCAATGAAATTGAAAGAAGTCCTCCCTAACTCATTCTTGGAGGCAAGTATCACTCTGATACCAAAACCAGAGAAAGACCCAACCAAAAAGGAGAACTATAGACCAATCTCACTAATGAACATTGATGCAAAGATTCTCAATAAAATATTGGCAAATAGAATGCAGCAAATCATTAAGAAGATTATACACCATGACCAAGTGGGATTTATTCCAGGAATGCAGGGATGGTTCAACATACTCAAATCAATTAATGTAATACACCACATCAATAGGCCCAAAAATAAAAATCACATGATTATCTCAATAGATGCAGAAAAAGCTTTCGATAAAGTCCAACACCTTTTCATGATAAAAACCCTACAGAAACTGAGAATAGAAGGTATGTACCTCAATCTCATAAAAGCCATCTATGACAAACTAACAGCCAACATTATACTAAATGAACAAAAACTGAAAGCCTTCACTCTAAAATCAGGAACAACACAAGGATGTCCACTATCACCACTCCAACTCAATATAGTTCTGCAAATATTAGCTAGAGCAATCAGGCAAGAGGGAAAAATAAAAGGCATAAAAATAGGAAAAGAAGAAGTTAAATTATCATTATTTGCAGATGACGTGATACTCTACATAGATGACCCCAAAATCTCCATTAAAAGACTACTAGAGGTAATAAATTCAACAGCATAGCTGGATACAAAGTCAACAGTCAAAAATCAATAGCATTCCTATACACAAACAAAAAACTCACCAAGAGAGAAATTATGGAAATAATGCCTTTCAGAATAGCATCTAAAAAAATGAAATACCTAGGAATCAACCTAACCAAGAATGTAAACGACCTATATGCTGAAAATTATACTACTCTAAAAAAGAGGATATTAGAAAATGGAAGGACATTCCTTGCTCTTGGCTAGGAAGAACCAACATTGTGAAAATGGCCATATTCCCAAAACTGTTATACAGATTTAATGCAATCCAAATCAAAATATCATCAGCATACATTACAGATCTAGAGAAAATATTCCCAAAATTCATTTGTAAACAGAAGAAACCTACAGTAGCAAAGGCAATTCTGGGCAACAGAGGCAAGACAGGAGGCATCTCAATTCCTGACTTGAAACTATACTACAAAGCCACAGTCATAAAATCAGCATGGTACTGGCAAAGAAATAGGCCTGAGATCAATGAAACAGATTAGAATATGCAAGTACTACTACAAAAACACTCAGCCACCTTATATTTGACAAAGAGGCTAAACATGTTCACTGAAAAAAAGATAGCCTCTTTAATAAATGGTGTTGGAAAAATTGGCTTTCCACATGCCAAAGACTGAAAATAGACCCATGCCTATCACCATACACTAAACTAAAATCAAAATGGATCAAGGATCTAAATATTAAAAGAGAAACACTAAATCTACGGGAAGACAAAGTAGGTAAAAATCTTGGAGATACAGGGGTGGGGACAGAATTCATGAATAAAACGCAAACTGCATGGGAAATACTTCAAAGAATCAACAACTGGGATCTCATATTACTAAAAAGTTTTTGTACTTCAAAAGAAATCACCAACAAAGTGAAAAGAAAACCGACATTATAAGAAAGAATTTTAGCCAACAATCCCTCAGACAAAGGACTAATATCCAGAACATATAAAGAACTGAAAAACATCAAGCCCCCCAAATTCAAAGACCCACTCCAAAAATGTGCATCAGAGATGAACACACCATTCTCAGATGAAGATATACAAATGGCAAATAAATATATGAAGAACTGTTCACCATCACTGGTCATTCGAGAAATGCAAATTAAAACAGCATTGAGATTTCATCTCACCCCGGAAAGAATGGCTGCTATCAAGAAAACAACTGATAAAAAATGTTGGCAAGGCTGCGGGGAAAAAGGAACACTTCTCCACTGTTGGTAGGAGTGCAGACTGGTGCAACCATTGTACCTTTTACAATATCTATTATAGGTAAGTATGGAGGTAAGTATGGAGATTCCTCAAAAAACTAGGATTGGAAGTTCCATTCAATCCAGCTATTCCCCTCCTGGGTATTTTCCCAGAAAAACTGAAAAGGTCATGTCACAGTGATATATGTGCACCCATATTCACAGCAGCACAATTTGTGATAGCTAAATCTTGGAAACAATCAAAATGCTCATCAACTGCAGAGTGGATGAAAAAATTGTGGTATTTTTATACAATGGAATACTACTCAGCTATAAAAAAGAGGCCCTTATTGGTAAATGGAGGCAACTTTAGAATATCCTCATTAGTGAAATAAGACTCACATCAGTAAATATCACATTGCCTCTCTAGTGTAAAAATTAATAAGAACAGACAGAATAATGGTATCCAAAAAGTATAATAGATATAAAAGTGTAACAGATATAATAGATATTGTAAAAGTGAAAGGGAAGGAAAGTTCTCTAAAGGATATAATAGTATGTATAGTATATAAAATAGATGACCATATTACTGAGTTTTTGTTAGATCATTGAACAGAAAAGTTTGTACTGTCAATGTTTGAGTGTCTAGCCACATTTTATGCTTTGACTCTGTAACTTTAACAACTTTTGTTAAGTCAACATGTAATGTATCAACTAGCGATTTTATGATGTTAATTTTTTTAACTCTGTATTCTACTTTTCTTCTTGTTTTTTCTATTTTTTTTTAATTTTCTTTTCTCTCTTAAAATAAAAGAAAATGAAAATTAATATCACAGTGAGATACGACTGCCTATCCACAGAAAAGCTAAATCATATAATAGATAATACAATGTGTTGACAAAGATATGAATGAACTACAATTCTCACACACTGCTAGTAGAAGTACAAAGTGACATAACCACTGGAAATTATTTAGCAATATTTAGCAAACTTTTGCATATGTACGTTCCATGACCAGCGATTCAGAAACTCTTGCCTATGTTTATCACAAGACAGGCACAAGCATATATAATACTATTCACAATAGCTCAACAGTTCATAAATAGAATAAATTACTAGTAGTAATATTCACAAAGCAGAGTAACAAAGTACTGTTATTCTCTACAAATGAACGAGCTCCACAAACAAAGTTGAAGAAAGGAAGTAAATCATATTCAAAACATGTGTACCATATGATTTTATTTGAATAAGTTCCAAAAGAAAACTAAACTATTAGGTTTCCTTTACTGTAACTTAGAATCAACTTATAATGAGAAAAGAGTTATTCTGGCGCACAGTTG
Organism: Dolichotis patagonum; assembly: GCA_004027295.1. Lineage (NCBI taxonomy): Eukaryota > Metazoa > Chordata > Mammalia > Rodentia > Caviidae > Dolichotis > Dolichotis patagonum. Next base: position 15,812 of record PVJX010013707.1, on the reverse strand, counting down.
GTAGTGTCAGTCCATGATTCACTAACCCAACACTGCTGGCATTGTGACAAGGCAGCACATCATGGGGGAAAGCACGGCAAAACAAAACCACTCAGGTCAAGAAGACACAAAAGACAGGAAGGGGCTGGAGTTTTGCTATGCCTTTAAGGGCATAACCTCAATAATCAGAAGATCTTTTACTACTAGGCCCCATCTCCTAAACTTTCCACCACTTCTTGAAAACTCAGATACTGGTCACCTGGAAAAAATCCTGACAACTTTATAGTGGAGAGGTTGAACTTGGCTCACAATGTCAGAGGTTTCAGTCCACGGTCAGCGTGCTCTAACACAGGAACACTGTGGAGGAAGGCCACAGCACAGCAGAACTGTTTCGTTCATGGCACCCAGAAAGCACAGCAGGAAAGCAGCACCAGAGAGGAAGGGGTCATGAACCAGATATAACACCCAACCAAGGTTACACCTACACGACCCACCCAGACACACCTACAGATGTGTGCACCTAACCCCTAAGGAGCTTTCAACTCAATCAAGTTGACAATTAAGGTTGGCTGTCCCAGCACCACAGTGAATAGCAAGCCTTTAACACTATTCTGCCATAAAGAAGAATAAACTTGAGTTATTTGTAGGAAAACAGAAGTACCTCGAGACCATAATGTTAAGTGAAGTAACTCAGACATACAAGATTAAATGTTGCAGTTTCTCTTATATGAAGAATAAAAAACATATACAGTACAAAATGAAAAACAGATGGGAAAAAAGAAAGAGGAAAAAATAAGTATTATAATGCAGCAAGATAATGTATCTAAAAGTATACCTGATTTAGTATAACTTTTTTACATGTTTTATATGTTTTTTGGTCAGTTAGTCTGGCTTTCAATGTGTATATGATAATTAGCTTTATAAGGTACTATAAGATAAATAAATGAATCTGGTATTGGAAAAAAAAGGGGTGGAGGAAGGGAAGAGAATTTAAATATGATATGTACATGTTCCAATTCCCTGCAGTGAATGTAATCATTATGTACCGGAAACATGTAGTAATAAAAGTTAAAAAAAAGAAAACACTTATTCTAGTTAAATCTTAAATCACTACTTTATTTTCAAAACTGAGCAGTGTCGCTGTATTTATCCTTATAAATTCTTTTCTCTATCTTAAATCTCCTAGTAACATGAATGTCCTATCCACTTGTCATAGCCTTCATTGTATATATGTAACTTGAAAATTAATTCTCATTTATCTAAGCCAAGTTTTCCAGTCACAAAACATATCAATCAGTAAGTCCAGATTTTTATAAACATAAGCTAGTTCTATAAATATGAGCTAGTTCTTTTATAAATATGAGCTAGTTCTGTTTCATACGTACAAATCAGTCATGAACATTTTATAATCCCAAGAAGAAATACCCCAGTTATGTTAAATGATACAATAGCTAGAGTTAACTCTGCATGAAGAGATTAAATTTGATTGTTCTTTTTCCATAAAGACTATGTTAATTTCAAATTAAACACTGACAACTTTATTTGCTTTTGACAAAAACATATGGGAAAAAATTTTTCTCTACTAGTTCAATGTACACTGTCAGTCACAAATATAAACATCAATCCAAATTCTCAACAGAAAGAAATCAAAAGACTCTGATAAAAATCCAAGAATTACTATAATGAAAATGCAGGGTACAAAAATTCAGTAATAGGGCTGGGAATTTAGCTTAGTGGCATAAGCGCCTGCCTGTCAAGTGTGAGGCCAAGTTTGATCCCCAGTACCAAAAAAAAAAAAAAAAAAAAAAAAATCAATAATATACTCTTATTTTCTTTTTATTTGACTTTCCATAAAAATCTTCAATAATAAAAGACATCTATATTTTCACTCAGAGCATAACTTTAAATTCCCCATGGCATGACAATGACCACATACTCTAACTAAACAATCTCCATATTGCCATTTATAGCAATTAGTCCCCAGTAAAGCTGAACTAAAATTTGATTTTATGAAATACAGATCATCTCAAATCCTGAAAATCATAGAAGTATAGAAAACTATTTGACAAAGGGACCAAAAACATATACCAAAGGAAAGGCAGCCCCTTTTAAAAAATGGTGCTGAGAAAACTAGCTATCCAAATGCCAAAGTTTGAGTCTAGGCTCGTATCTCTAACCATGAAGCAAACTAAAATCAAAATGGATTAAAAAGCTAAATGTTACCAGATGTGGTGGCACACACCTATAACCCCAGCATTTGGGAGGCTGAGGCAGGAAATCACTGCATGTTTGAGTTCAGCCCGGGCTACAAAGTGAATTCAAGGCCAGCTTGAACTGCAAAGTGAAACCCTGTCTCAAAAACAAAAACACAACCTGGTGAAAGCTAAAACAGGTAAAATTCAAAGTGGTAGGTGTAGGCAGGGACTTCCATGGTGGACTTGGTGGTGCAACCACAGTTGCGCAGGAAATAGTTCCAAGAATCAACAAGTGGGATCACATCAAATTAAAAAGCTTATGCACAGCAAAAGAACAACCAAGAGAGTCAAACAACAGCCTACAGAACAGAAAAAATTTTGCTGGCCATTCATCAGACAGAAGATTCATATCTAGAATATATTAAACTCAAAAAATTAGACTCCCCAAAATAAAAGGTCCAATCAAAAGAGTGTAAAATGAAATAGACACTTCATAGAGTAAGTACAAATGGCCAGTAAATATATGAAGAACTGCTCATCACTGGCCAGTAGAAAAATCCAATTTAAAATACTGAGATACCATCTTATCCCAGAAAGAATGAGCATCATCAAGAAACCAAATAATAAAAAATGCTGGGGAGACTGCAGGGAAAAAGAAACCCTTATACGCTGTTGGTGAAAATGGAACCAGTACAAACCAGCATGGAAATTAGTATAAAGACTCCTCAAAACTATGAAACTAGAAATTCCATTTGACCTAGCTATTCCTCTTCTACGTATCTTCCCAAAGGAGTTAAAGACATCATTTTACATACTACATACAAGCGCATTCATATTTATAGAGCACAACTCACAACTGTATCTTGGGAGTAGCCTGTATGCCCACCAACAGATGAATGGACAAAGAAATTGTGTTATTTATATGCAATGGAATACTATTTTGCCATAAAGAAAGATAAACCTGAGTCATTTGTAGGAAAATGGATGCACCTTGAGACCTTAATGTGAAGTAAAGTGAAATAAGTCAAACATGAAGTAAAATAAGTCAAACACACAAGCTTAAATATTACATGATTTCTCTTACATGAAAAATTCAAAGTGTGCATAAAAGAACAAAGTAGGGCTGGGCATATAGCTCAGTGGCATGGTGCTTGGCAAGCACAAGGTCCTGAGTTCAATTCCTGCTATGAAAAAAAAAAAAAGAATAAAAAGCAAAGCAAAAGATAGACAATAGGAAGTAGGAAGACATCTTTTTCACATGGGAGTGGAACCAAGAGATGAAGGAACAGGGGATGACAAAGGGAATTAAAATGTGCTATGTACTACGCTAGCTCCACACAAGGATGTCAACACTATGTGTAAACACTACGTGGACTAACAAAATAAAATTCAAAGAGAAAAAAAAAGAAAACTGCTATGTTGGCTTTATCTTTAATGGCACAGATACTGAAGACTATTTGAGAAAACACCTAACAAGATGTTCAAAAAGTACAATGTGCTATTTTTATTGAAAAGACACCCTTTTCTCAACACCTTCATTCCTCCTGGCGGTGTATCTCTTCTGATTTAAATTTTCTGGCTTTGTTCAATCTCTATCTGATTACTATGAAATAACTAAGATGTAAGTACTAATACTTACATAAGCACCCTTAGTATCAATACATTCACCATGCCTTTACATAAATCTAGTCCCACTAATTAAGGAGGAAATAATAAAACCTAATAATAATAAAACTGCTATGAAAAAAAAAAAGAATAAAAAGCAAAGCAAAAGATAGACAATAGGAAGTAGGAAGACATCTTTTACAATACAAGATATTGTATGCTGTGCATAGTGGAGGACACCTATAATCCTAGCACTTGAGAGGCTGAGGCGGAAAGATTGTTGCAAGTTCAAGGGCATCCTGGACTACAAAATGAGTTCAAGGCCAACCTGAACTACATAGCAAAACCGTGTCTCAAAAGGACTAAAAAATAAATAAATAAAAAATTTTAAAATAAAGAAGAAATTGGTTTTGATCTTGAAAATTTTGATCACAAAATATTGCATTTTGATGTTCCTGAAGTTATTTGAGGAAAGCAATATTTAAGTAATTTAGAAAAAGTACAATTCTTTTTCTAAAGGGCTCACAAATTTCAATCCTTATCACCAAAAATAAGTTACAAAATTAAAAAGATCACAAAGAATAAATAATTGTGGAAATAATAACAATATTGATAATGGGCTATCATTTACAATAAAAGATGATGTTGCTAACTGAGACATATCAAGGGATATATGTCTCTAGTTGGGGCAATATTTCACTACTAGTCATACACAAAAAATACTATGCAAGATCACATGATACAATCCACTGTAAAGTACTGTCAAGAAATATATACTGTCGAGAAATACAGTAGTGGTTTACACACTGTATTGTTCAGAAAGTCTCAGAGATCACAGGAAAAACAAGACTACAGTGGAAGTACTTTCTACTTCATACAGATAGATATTATGATTCACTTATATATAAAATAAATAGTTACTAAGCTGCCTGTTATGTGCATGTATTGAAGTCAGTGGACATCGCCTGGGCATGGCAATGAATAAGAAAGAAATAGTCCCTACCACAGGTGGCTCAGTCTAGTAAAGAAAACAAATACCAAGCAAATAATCATATAGGAATCTAACTAATGACTGTAGGTACAGATACCAGAAGAACAAACATAGAGAATCACTTACAAAAGCATATAATGAGTCTTTATTCAGCTGTATCTATCATATGTGTTTTTTCATATTTCTCATTTTAGCTGAATAAAAGTTATGTGCTCCCAAGCTATCAAAATTAACATAAGCTAACCTGGAACTTCTGATGCCAATCACTAAATCTAAATATTGATGCCCTACTTTACTGTGAAACTCTGATTCAAAATAACCACACAAACAGTCATTAAAGAATCTCTACATATCAGATGCCATTTTAGAAGTTTTATGGCAACAATGGGATATTTACTTACGAAAATATTTCAAAATATTTTATTGAATATTTAATATGATAGTCACTTGATATTAACATTTCCATATAAGAATTAATTTCCAATATGTCTCAGAAAATTTATGTTTTTCCAAATTTCAAATACCCAAAAAATCAGTTAAGAAATATGGAAAACCTAAACCAGGAAAAATATTACAACAGACATTTTTGGTTCACAGGAATACTCTCGTGTCACGTGGAAGCAGAAGAAATAGTGACATATGAAGCTGAAAGTTAAGGTAAATATTACCAAGAACCAGAGAAGGTGAATATAGGAGAAAAGTAAATCATCTATATAGCAGCTCGCAAGTTGAATGTTCATGTCCTTGCATACTGCCAAAATCAATCACCCTTGCAACTAAAATAATATACAAATAATATACAAATCTTATGAGTGATGTTCTAAGATATAACAAGTATTGGAAGGTAAATAACTCCTTACATGAGCAATTTTGACAAGTCAGTCTATTTGGTGTTATTAGCTTTTTTAGATGATCTGAATGTTACATAATTCAAATACCAACCAGTGACAAGTCAATGGTGTTTTCGACAGTGATTATTCATCAGATACTATATTTATTATTACAACTAAACTTAGTATTTGTCACAGACCAAACAAAAGTTTTTTATATTTAAGATAATGAGCAAAGCACATAAAAACTCCTGGAAGTATTTTAAGAGCAACTTATGCATTTAGGAATTCACAAGAGTTCCCAGGAATTAAGTTTTTTTTTTCATTCCTGAATCCCAAAGATTTGTATTTATTGAGAACTTGAAAATATTACTTAGGACGTGATTACAAGAGGTGTTTTGCCTACAGTTCAGAATTTACCAGAGGGATGCGAACATGGAAACCAAAAAGAAAAAAAAACATTACAGGTATGATGATAAAGTTCTCTTTAGAATACAGTGAAGACACAAAGCCTAAACACAAGCCAATTAAGTCTTTAACAGTCTGAAGAACTCTTCATACCAAACGAGATAAACTCTTGAGTTGGGTACACAAAGAAAAAAAAACTTTAGATAGACTAGAGGGTAGTATGAGGTTGCTGATACGCAATCCAAATTCAGGGAAGACTCTACAAAGTCTAGGGTGAAGAAACATCAGTGAACGGTCAGCAAAAATAGTAAAGAAGGTGGGAAGTTGATGAGAGATGGGTGAGAAAAGCAGAAAGCAGTTAACTCAGAGAGTCTCCTAATAAATGTGAAAGTCTCCCAAGATTTTTAAGTAGTTGACTGGCATAATATGGGTTATATTTCAGAAAAATCCTCCTGGAGGTCAAATGGAGGATAGTTTTCAAAGTGTGTGAAACTAAAGATTAGCAGAACAATCAAACTACTGTAACAGTTAAACAATGTGATATCATTAAAGACCTACACATAGCCTACGACTGTTGACTGACAGCCTTCAAGGGCAACTGGGACTAGAAGTGGGTACTAAGCATAAAGGGCAAATAATAACATTTTAAAATTTTAAAAGAGAAAGAAGCAATGATGATATTGATTGTATATTAACTAAGGGGTAAGATAAACTCTACAGCTGAGGCACCTCCTCAATAAATAAATAACCATGCCTTCTTATTGTTAAACTAAATTTGGCCTAAGGCTGCCTCCTCCTCTTCAGTTCCAATGTAAAGAATGGAAAGCTAACTTGGAATGTAATCTAACTGAAAGCATAATTTATGAGTTTACTATTATAACAAACAGTTGAGTCTCACCCAAAAAATCACAGCAAGGTTTAATAGAGCCCACTGATCCGGCCATGTTAAAACAAGGCAAATTACTTCTGTACCCCACCGGCACTTTCTCTGAAAAATGCCACCTGCTCACATTGTAGGGCAGAGCTCTGAGTCTCTTCCGGTTCTGACAGATGTCTCACTCACAAATTAGTCTTTGCCCAAATAAACTCTGCTAAACATCATTTGTCTACAGTTTTTCCTTTAACACAATCCTTTTTTCATATAATCACTTAAAATAAGAGAAGAAAATCAATGTTTAAAGAATCTTTATACAGTAAATCAGATTATTAAGAGGGGTGAGTTCCCAAAAAAGAACTCTTTACTCTTACTGGCTCTCTTAAATTTTTACTATTTATAGTAAAAATTCTTGGTGATACGGTATAAAGTAAAAATAGAATGGATTATATAATCTTTAGGTGTTGAATGGAGGATAGTTTTCAAAGTGTGTGAAACTAAAGATTAGCAGAACAATCAAACTACTGTAACAGTTAAACAATGTGATATCATTGTTTGAATGGAGGATAGTTTTCAAAGTGTGTGAACAATCAAACTACTGTAACAGTTAAACAATGTGATATCATTGTTTGAATGGAGGATAGTTTTCAAAGTGTGTGAAACTACTCATTACTCATTTTTTAGTTTATTATCTTATTGACCCAGATCAACTTGCAATTTAAAATATCACACAATTTAAAGAATCACTTTAATTGGTCATAAATAATTAATTGTCTGCATTATTTTCTTTCAGATTATACTTTAGGAAAGCTATTTATTATAGAAACATCTATGAATAATAATCAGCATTTCACAAAGCTAAAAGCTCCTATGTCAACCTCCTCCTTCATCCCATTGCAGTTGACAATGGTATGCAAATTTTATTTTAAAAACTCAGTTCACATGCAAACAATTTTGGCTTAATCATGATCAGTGAGGGAGTTCACATACTTCTTTTATGTTCTTCATGATCTACAGGTGCCCCTTTTAAATGCATACTAATATATCTAATCCATTATGTGTTCCAAAGCTGTTATACATAAGTGAATATTCCTTTCAAAATTCTTTTGCTACACCATTGGAGCAGCTCCAGGAAAAAAAAATTAACACTCTTAGCACCTTAAAGGAATTTTGCTGCATCCCTTTTAGTAGCCAAATGGAGAAAGAAGAGCAAAGATTAATATAAATGCATTTTTCATTTTTGATATGGTAAGTTTTCTTCTTATTCTTCATTGTAATAGCTCTAGAATTTTACTGTTAACACTGAATTTTTAGAGTAGTACTGTATAAATCATTTTTACAAAGAAAGCTAAAAAGATTTTCTGTTCACCATCAGTGCACAAAATTGAACATGTGACAATCTTCACAGACAATATACTTCCAATGAACATGCTCTTACATACAAAAATGAAACAAAGCATTTCAGGACTATATTTGTAAAGGATTTTTTAAAGCACAGAGCCAATATCAGAGTAGAAAAACATCAAAAGCTCTCCAATAGTCAGTTCATCACTAGATTTTTCAAAGGCAACACTTAAAGCAGAGTATCCATTATGTATATACTACCAACACTATGAGAAAGCACAAGGGTAGACTTAAGACAGCTAAAGAACCCACCAAACATGCTATAAAACATTTCTTATGATTGCTTCTCTAACATTTACTTGGACAAGGCTATTATTGTTCTGCTGAGGCAAATAACAAAATAAAATGGTCTCATATTTTATATGCTACTAATTCCACTTTTTTCATGTCTTATTGGTAAATCTGTAAATGTTATCTTTAATATAGAATAACGAGTTATTCTCATACAGTTTTTATCTCCCCATTCAACACCTAAAGATTATATAATCCATTCTATTTTTACTTTATACCGTATCACCAAGAATTTTTACTATAAATAGCAAGTGTGAGAATACAGAATCAAAGCAGGGAAGGAAAGGAATGTAAGAACAATAATGTAAAGGAGGAAAAGCTGACTGAGCTGAAGAAAGAAAAACAGGATTCATCTCCTTTATATTTAATTGTCAATTCTTAACTAACACTCCCAGAGAATTCACCCAGTATTGTTTGACCAGATGGAAAGAACAGTAGGATATGAAATTCTCTATCCTAGACTCAGCTGTCATAAGAAATGAAAAGGCAATCCCAGTAAGGAACTAACACGTACACTCTTAAAATGGGCTGTACCATTCATTCATATATAAACTAACCTGCATGGTAATTTTCGTTGTTTTTCAGTTGGTTGTTTCTCTTTGCTGATTTTCTATGTTGGGTGCCTCTCAATGTTACTAGTACCTCCACCATAGGTACCAACTATGAGACTTCTAATGCAAATAATCCACGTAAATTCACTAGCAGTGTGTCTACTACTATTATTAGCATTTTTGCCAACCTTTTTATCTTCAAAAATAAAACACTAAAAAGAAGTGTGTGAGCAGGAGGAGGATTACTGGTATAATGATTTCACTTTTGAGTGACTGCACTGGAAAGTAACTGTGCACTCAGGGACTTTCAGGTATCAGTACATGAAGTCTCTCCTGGGAAACCACTCAATCCTTTCAGAGACACATATACTGATTTCTTACTTGGAAAGTACCTACCTAGCTGAGGACACTTGGCAAAGGAATGGTAGAGGATTTTAACTGTGCTGTCTCTAAACTTTCTTCCCCCTGGTTTTCTGTTTACTTGCCCTGCCCTCAACACTAGTTATCTCCAAGTTCTTCAAATATTAAAAGTCACTTTTCTTCTGTCTTCCCCTCTCCAATTAGAATTACTCATTCCTTCTACCACCCAGAGATCATGCTTGTCAATTCATTCACATTAAAAATATCTAAGTTATTAAATGTCCATTATTGTGATGGTTAAGGCCACAGTACCGAGGTCTGGTAATACATTCCAGATATTCCTGTAGTGGCATTTTTAACTTGAACTTAACATTTAAGCTCATGGACTTTAAGGAAAACAAGTTACTCTCTGTAGTGTGAGTGGCCTCATCTAGGTAGCCCACAGCCGTAAGAGCCTGAAACACTACCACCACCCCTCCACAAGAAGAGGGAATTCTGCCAGCAAACCACCTCTGGATTCAACTGCGATGCTTCCCCAAGCCCAGCTCACAAACTGCTTGTGTAATTGTTTGGGGGATCTGCATCATATGCCCAATATTTGTTCCTGCTAAATTTTATCCTTTCAAATTTAGTTTCTGATTAAATTGTGTCAAAATGTTTTGGAATCCTTACCGGTCCACTAAATATATTTATGAACATGCTGTTTATCATTAGTTTTTATCATTCTAAAAAAGGCATGGCTGACATCAGGAGAAATCTTTAACATCATCTTTAAACACAGCCTTAATTCAAATAGTGTTAGAATAAATATATTTATAATGACATTCTCAGGTAACATTTGATTGGTAAGAAAGGCAGGATACATGCTACTCCAGACAGTCCTGATTCCTAGTAAGCTTACAAGTTTTATAGCAAAACAAATTGCTTATTCCTCAAAAGAATTCCAATCTCCTTTGCTGTCAAATGAGAAAACTAAAACGTAAATCTTAGGGTTGGTGTGAGGACTGAAATACATATAACTCACTTGACACAATGTGGTATGAGGCACGATCAGAAACTACAGTGTGTGCTTTAATTTTAAAACATTTACTACAGTAAAAGATGCATTGCCATTAAATCCCCCTCAAAACACTCCCCCTTACTTTAAACACACTTATCCCATTATTCTTGCTACATTCTGAAGCAGCTCTGGAGGTAATCTTTCATGAATGTCTTAGTTGTGCTGTTGTGGTACCTCCAGTCCTGAATCAATCAAAAAATTTACCTTTAATGGTCATTTTGACGTTGGAGAACAGACAGAAGGCACCTGCACCAGTTCTGGTGAATACAGTCAGTAAGTACATACTTTAATGCTTTTATTTTCCACAAATGGCTGAGCAAAGTCAGGTGATAAAAAAATAAACACTGAATTTTTTTCTTTTTAAAATTGTATTACATTGTCATATTCTACCTCAAAATAGTTTCCATCTACTTCAAGCACATTTATTCCATTGTTTTTAGAAATGTCCCTTTTACTATAATAAGTATTTTTAATTTAAATATTCATATTATTTTTAATCACTTTTCTATAGCATTATTTGACATGTGTCTGCTTTGAAGCACACAGTAAGAATTCAGCAGAAAACAGATATAGTCCATTTCATCAAATTTTCTTGGTTTACAAGCTAAGACACTTACCATCATGGCATTGGGGAAGAACTAAGGTAAGGCTAGAGGTACAGCAAGGAATAGGAAAGGAGAACATGGACAAAATACTTGAAGTTGCTGCATGAACCTGGTATTACACAGATTACTGTTAAAGGCTGAAAATTCTTTTGAAGATATCAAATAGTTTAGAAAGATACTTGTTATTAAGTCTTTTGGCAAACTGCAACTTCCAGGTAAAAAGAAATAAATGCTGTGACATTTGGAATTTGGTTAAAGATTTAAATTCCATTTCAAAATATTGGATTTGTCAAAAATAAATTTTGCCAAGTCCTTAACTTTTTTGCTTACAGCTTGTAGATCTGAATAGTTCAGATTTGAAACTCATTAAAATATGTATAGGGTACTTTATCCAGGCACCAAAACTCTGTCCCAAATCATTTTCAGTTTAACTCAGAAAAAAAAAAGTCTTACATAAACCACAGCTTTGTACATGAAGTTGCTGAGACTCAGAAAGAAGAGATTTACTCAGAAAGACATCACGAAAGAAAGAAATTTTGAAGTGGTAATTAAAAGAGTGAAATAGCACTGAATATACAAGAAATGAATAACTAGTCCAAGTATGCACAGAAGTGATATTACATAACAAGTGACAAGGACAATATGTAAAATCTCAGTGACTGGATTCTGACTTAAAGATACTTTCCTAAAATTTCTGGAAGGACAACTGAATTTTCAGGGAATCCGCAAATGACCATCAGGATATGTTCATTCAATAAATGTTCACTGTGTGTCTCTATGTGCAAGGCTCTCTAACAGGTACTGAGAAACAACTGAACAAGACATAGCCTTATAGTCTATGAGGAAAATCAAATTTTTTAAAGGAAGACACAGGGCTGGGGATGTAGTTCAATGACAGGGCATTTGCCTAGCAAGTACAAGCCCCTGCATTCAATCCCCATCAGCCAAAAAAGTGACAAAAATTATAAATTACAGTAAGATCTAGGGAAGATGAAGATACAGCAAATAGTCATGTTATGGACTTTAGGTGGTAATCTACTAATAAAAAGGAATCATGGGTTTTTAAATTCTTAGGCAACTTGAAATTTACCACATCCAGCTTTTCTAAGAGGAATTTAAGGCACTAATAAGGAAACTGCTTTGATCAAGGCCAGAGGCAAAGAGAAAATCCAAGTCAGATCTTTTTACAAGTTTATGCTGGTTTCCTAACTCCACATCCAACATCCACCATTTCATTCAACTTTTATTGAGTATCTACTATAATGAAGCACTAAAAGTTACTAGGGGCAAAAATAAAAAATGTTGTGGAGACAGCAGAGAAAAAGAAACACTTCTACACCATTGGTGGGAACGTAAACCACTAAAACCAAATTAGTGTGGATTCCTCAAAACTCTGAAAGTAAAAATTCCATTTGACCCAACTATTCCTCTCTTAAGTATCTTCCCAAAGGAGTTAAAGACATCATATTTCATAGTACATATATTCACACTTTCATATTTATACAGCACAACCCACAACAACTAAATCTTTGAGGTACCTTAATGTCCATGAAGAGATGAATGGATAAAGAAAATGTGATATTTATATGAATGAAATACTATTTTGTCATAAAGTAAGGAAAACCTGAGTCATTTGTAGGAGACCTTAATATGAAGTGAATTAAGTCAGACACACAAGCTTAAATATCATATGGTTTCTCTTACATGGGAAACCCAAAGTGTGAAAAAAGAGCAAAATAAGATAGATAATAGGAAGTAGGAAGACATCTTTCTCAAAGGTCTTAGTGGAATCGAGATGGAGGGAGAAGGGAGGAAGGTGAGGGACTGGGTATGAAAAAAAGAATTACAATAAGTTATGTACATGTACCAACCCCACACAGGGATATAAACATTAGGTACTACACACATGTACTAAATAAAAAAAGGAGATCAAGAGATAGGTGGAGGAGGGAGGGAAAGGAAAGGACATGAGAAAAGGAAATAAGATGTACTATATACATGTACCAATTTCCCACAAGGAATGTAAACGTTATGGACATTACTACAAAATATGTATTAATAAATAATACAAATAAATTTTTTAAAACCATGAGGAAGCAGTTCTAAAATATTCCGTACTTGTGTTACAATAGAAAAAAATTACCAGTCCCCAGGCTATGCCGACAACCACACAAAAGCTGCCCCCCGCCCCGGGCAACCTGATTACTCTCTATCATGGCTGTTACCAACCCTCTTTCTTATGCCCCTGTTGCAGCTTTTCTTCTGAGTTCACGTTCTTTGCCTCCGTTTTAATTTCTACCATCAGGGAAGCACAAATTGTCTTACATACAATAGCAGGAACAAAAAGGGAAGAAAAGCATTTCAGAAAGCAAACATACAAAGAATACTATGTTCAGAAAAAATGAAGTTTTATAAAAACTAGGAGTTTCCTCTATTTCTGAGCTGTTTTTTTAAATTTTTCAAAGTAATAAATACATGCATACAGTAAATGTTATAAGACTGAAAATCCAAGAGCCCTGTAGCCACTTTTCTGCAGGTCACACCAGGAAGCTTCTCATTCTCAGGTGAACTCCATGCTCCAAAATCATGCAAATATACTGTTATTTTAGCACCTACTGGGTATGAGGACTTTTGCTTTATACCCACTTCATCTCCTCCCTTCCCTAGTCACCCAGTATGTCCAAAATATAGTTCAGGGTTACATCCATAGTTGTAAACAAATAGAACTAAGCACCATGTAAATAATGCTTACTCATTAAAGTGTTAAAGAAGCCTGGTCACCCCAGAGCAAGAAGCAACAGCGTTTCCTGAGATCCACGCCATGTTAGAACTTAGGGCACTGAGCAAACGAGCAACCAGCCTGCCGCCTAAACAATCCCCCCCCCATTAGCAAGTGGGAGCCAGAGATCTGAGCATCTCTTGAGAGGTTGACCATATGTAATATAGAAAATAAGGGGGATTTCCTTCTACTATCTTTTGAAGGCAAATTGTTTTTATCGCCATTTTGCTCTGTCCTGATTAATATCCTGATTAATGTCTATTCAATATTCTGTTTTGATAAGCTCTATACTATTCTGTATTTCTTTTGATTTTGGTATACCTGATTGAAAGAACAACTATTATGAAGATAAAGAGATATACACTGATACCTATTACTGTTATCCCGGTAACCTGCTGTGAAGCTCTGTACCAATTTCACTACACTGTCTCAATTGCCTTTATTCCATCCTGTTCTGTTGTATATTACTAGTTCCAAGTTAATAAAAAATTAAATAAAAAAACAATAGAACATGAGAAAACAAGGTAACAAAATACCTCCAAAACTCCCAACTCCACCAAAGCTGATCCATGGGGCATGAAGGAGGAGAAACTCAAAAACAAAACAACAGAATTATATACGGTGATTAAAAACAAAGTAACAACAACAAAACAGGTCAGTAAGGTACTTAGCAAGCTGAAACATGATATAACTAGACCCAGAGACCAGCATCGCGGCCTGTCTCCTTGGGACCAGAACCTCTCAGACCTGCAGAGTGGCCCGGGCTGTTTGGATTGAAAGTCTGCGCAGACCTACATCTCGGCACGACTGTTTGGGACTCGTAGGCCTGCCCTTCATCCGCAGGGAACTGCCTAGAGACCAGCATCTGGGCCAGGACTGTTTGGGCCCGTAGCCCCGCCTTCACCTCCAGGAAGTCTCCCAGAGACCAGCACCACGGCCTGTCTCTTTGGCCCCCGAATCTCTCGGACCCGCAGAGTACCCGGGCTGTTTGGATTGGGAATATTGTGGAGACTGGCATCTTGGCGAGGTCTGTTTGGGACCGGGAACTTTTCAGAAACCAACATTCTGGCCTGACACTTTGGGACCTGTAGGCCCACCCTTCACTCGCAGGGAACCTACTGGAGACCTGCCTGGGACAAAGCATGGTGGCCTGGGCTACCTGAGATTCCACAGGCTCCAGGTTGACCACACCCAGCATTCCCCTTACAACTTAGGGAGCCAGGAACCCACAGAGGGGAGTTAGGATGCTGTGAGGAGGCCAAGAGCCTGTGGGTGAGCCACTGCCCCTCCAGGAACTGAGGGTGTAGGAGGTAATTTGCCACACATGCAGACAAAGCTTTGGAACACCGCTCAAAGCAAGGAAATATAGAAAAATGACAAAAGGAAAGACCAAAAGGGAGGCTCAAAGCCCTAGCCCTCCCCAAGAAAGCTTAGAAGCTGTGTACATAGAAGAAAAGAGAAGCCATACACCTGAAATGTCTGAAATGATATCAAATGAAATAAATATGCAAATAGGGAAAGCTATGGAGAAATTCAAATCAGAAATACTTGCCCAGGTAAAAGAAGAATTGATAAAAATAGTGAAAGAAATAGTGAACGCATCTAGTGAAAACACAGCTAAAAAACTAGAGGAACAAAGCAAACAGATACAATCCCTGAATGAACACTATAAGAAACAAACAGAATGCATAAAGCAGATTCAAAGAGATATACAGGAAATCAAAAATTCTATTGAATGCCTCAATGAAAGTGAAGATAGAATTTCAGACCTCGAAGATAAGATTGCAGCCAGTGAGCAGGAAAGACAAGATCTTTTAAAAATAACAAAGAATCAGGAAATAACAATTCAACACCTGCAAGATGATGCAAAGAAAAATAAC
>PVJX010013706.1:0-46765 GCA_004027295.1 Dolichotis patagonum | reverse complement strand
CAGAGAACACAGTACACTGTCAGCACTTAGCGTGTATTTAGACAATGACTAATTCATGGATGTTGATATTTTGTTAATTTATTAGCTTAAGAAAAGTTGGTGAAAGGTCCCTTTATAAAATACACAATTTTATATAGTTAAAAATACAAAACAAAAATCCTGCAAGGAAATACACTGCAATACTTGGAGACAGGTACGATGAAAAGAAAGAGGCATTTGGTGGGGAGGTGGAGGCAGAGCTAAGAATCAAACCCAGGGCCTTGAGTTCTAGGCAACTGCTCTACTACTGAGCTACATTCCCGGCTACTGGTGTAGTGATTTGTTTTGCTCAGCTGAGTGGAAGAATAATGTTGGAGACTTCCTAGTAATTCGGGGGGGGGGGTGATTGGGGGGAATTTTGTTTTGTTTTGTTTTTTGTACTAGAGGCTGAGCCAGGACCTCTTCACTGAGCTACATGCCGCTCCCCTTTCATTGAGATAGGGTCTCACTAGGTTTTTCAGGCCCATTTCCATCCTCTTGCCTTGCCCCCCAGAATCCTGGGATGCCAGCTGCCACCAGGCCCAGCTCCCGGGGACTGGGTGAAGCAGTCTTGGCTGTGAGTGACACTGCTTCGGGCTCTGCAGTCTGTGGACTTGGAATCCGGGGGCCTTGCGGCTCATCACATCCTAGGCTCACCTTCATAGAGAAAGAAACAAACCACGGCCTCTGTGACCCCGCGGGAAGAGGCACCACCAGTTCCTTTAAACGTACTCGAGGTTGGGCTGGGGATTTAGCTCAGCGGCATAACCGCCTGCCTTGCAAGCGCAGAGTCGTGAATTCCGGTACCAAACAAACAAACAAACAAAACCCCCCAAAACATACTCGCGCATCAATACCAGCAAAGCTACTGATGTCCCCTTCACCCAAGCTGAACTGCGGAGGTGTCCGGCGAGGCTACAGAGGCTGGTGTTGCAGGAGGCATCCCGTTGCTGTGATGCGATAAAATTGCCCCACCCTAGCACAGGAAAAGCCCAAGCGCACCCATGCCTCAGGCAGCGGTGAAGTCCGAAAGGTCCCTAAGGGCCTCGCCGGTCAGGACGCGTGGCCAGAGCCTCCGCCCAGCTGCACAGGTGCGGCTCGCGTAGCCCTGGCCTCCGAGTTTTTCCTCCCCGGGCCTGGCCCCCACCCACAGCGGCCAGGCCTGCAGCGGCTTCATTTATGCAATGGAAAGCCTCTGCAATCCTTTGGGAAGTTTCGTGAATCAAACCTAGTTCAGTTTGCTTCTGTTACTGGATTGTTCTTGTGTTGGGAAGGCCCGGATGGGTCAAATGCTTCCTCCCGCACCGCCCATCGCCGCGGCCGCCCGCCCACGCCACGCCTCCCGGGGCCCCGGAGCGCAGCTCTGCTGGGCGTTCCGGGGAGTCCCGGTGGGGGGAGCGGGGTCGCAGCACGCATGCGCGCCGGGGCGCCGGTCCTCTTAAGAACCGAGCGCCGCGCAGAGCGAGCGGAGTCAGAGCTTGTCCGGCGCCAGCAAAGGGGAGGTGCGGGCGCGGGCGCCCATCGCTCGGAGGAGTGAAACTTCCGTGGGAGGCTCCGAGCGGTGTGCGCCTTTCCAGGGGGCGCCAGCGACGAACCGAAGGCGAGCGTCCGGCGCCGTGGGACAGCGGAACGCCTGCAGCTGGAGACCGGGGCTGCCTCCGAGACCCTCGCGCAGCAGCGACTGCGCTCGCCGCCAGCCCGGCGGGCTCCCATGACCCCCGCCCGCGCCCTGGACCTCCTGGGGCGGCGTGCGCCGGGGGAGTGACCGCTGGCCGGGAGGAGCGGAACTTGGCTGCCGCACCCTCCGGGCTGCTCCGGCGCGCAGCGGAGCCATGGGGACCAAGCTAGGAGCCCGGGAGGCTGAGCACCGCCGGCCGCTGCACTTGCTGCCCGGAGCCCTGCGCGCGCTGCCCGCCTGCCGCGCCGCTTTTCGCCGTTGGAGAGCCGAATAAAGGAGGGGAGACGCGCCCCATTAGCGCGGGACCCGGAGGCTGAGCCCCGTCTGCAGCGACCTGGATCCAAGTCGGCAGTGGTGCGCCCAACGGTCACCGGCTCTGGCGAGCGTCCCCTTGGGGATGCGCCCGGTGGGTCCCAGAGCAGTAGAAGGCTCCAAGGACCGCGGGACTGCAGCCCGGGCGGCGCCCTGACGCCCCGAGAAAGGTCCCTCCGAGACTGCTCTGTGAAGGCAAACCCTCCCGCGCGGTCCGGGCCGCCCGGCAGGGACAGGGGATGCCTTAAGAGTCCCTGACCCTGCAGCCGGGCGCCTGCGGCTCCAGGACGTCGCGGCACACGGGAGAGTCCCGTGCGGAAAGCGCCGCGAGGGTCCGTTAACGAAGAGTCTCGAGGGTCGCCGAGACCGCCCTGTACCTTCTGGGCGCCTGCGCCCGGGGTGGTGCCATGTGGGGCGCACGTCGCGCGCCCCCCGCTTCCTCCCGCACCGCCGCTTTGCTCCTGCCGCTGCTGCTGGCCACCGTGCTGGCGGCGGGGGCGCAGGCCAGCGGTGAGTACTGCCACGGCTGGCTCGACGCGCAGGGCGTCTGGCGCATCGGCTTCCAGTGCCCCGAGCGCTTCGACGGCGGTGATGCCACCATCTGCTGCGGCAGCTGCGCGTTGCGCTACTGCTGCTCGAGCGCTGAGGCGCGCTTGGACCAGGGCGGCTGCGACAACGACCACCAGCAGGGCGCGAGCGAGCCTGGCCGGGCGGACAAAGAAGGCCCTGATGGCTCGGCAGGTAGGGCGACCCAGGGCGCAGCGCAAAAGTGGAGGGCGGCTGGCTTTGTTAGGTCATTACGGACCTGGGAAGCTGGAGAAGGGAAAGAGATTGGGAGCGCTGAGATTCAGGAAGGAGCCTCCAGCCAGAAGGCGGAGCCTGTATTCTTTAACATCCATTGATTTGTACTAAGTACCAGTAAGCCACCTGGGCCTCAGTTTTCCCATCTGATCGCTAAAGGGTGACATGGCTTGTGTTTGCCAAAGAAAAATCACACACCTAAGGCACTGTGGCCCATAGCGCCCAGACTGCTTCTGTTTAGGGTCCTCTGCCCCTCCTATGTCCATGACTCCACAGGACTCCATTTCTTGGGGATGTGGCCGGTGCACGCCCTCCCCTGAGGCAGCCTGACGTGGACACTTCTTTGAATGCTCCTCAGAAGGCAGGTGGCTCCTGGGGGGCTTTGCCGTGTGTGTGTGTGTGTGTGTGCGCGCGCGCGCGCGTGTGTGCTGGACGTTATGGGACCCCTGGGGACTCAGCCACACCTGGGCAGTGGGCTGCCTCTTTCCCTACCTAGGGTTTTTGTACTGTGCTGCTCCCCAGGTTAGCTGTAGGTATGACACCGGAGCTGTGTCCAGCCTTGCTCTTCGTGGCTTTGACTCTTTTAATTGGGTATTTTTTAAAATGTGAAAGCTACAGTTGGAAAATAATCTCATGAAGGAAATTGCAGGGTTGTACTTCCCCCAGTCTTTGGAAGCCTTCTCAGACTGCTGGAGAGGCTACGGCTAGTGTGTGTGTGTGTGTGTGTGTGTGTGTGTGTGTGTGTGTGTTTTGGGTAGAAAGAGAGGTAAAATTCAAGTCTGCCCCAGAGGGCCATCTCCTTTTTTCTGCTGCTGTTACATCAAGTAGATGACTTTTTTTCCAGCACCCCGAGCCCAGACTTGGCGCTGTCTGAGCGCTGGCACCTCGTGGTTTCTGTGTTTCTGGGACTGTCTCTGGAGCCTGGTAAGAGACAGCACTTTCCAGTGCCCTCCTCTTTGCAGTCATGCATTTTATTAGAATGCTGCTCCCATGGTTCCGGCTGCTTTCAATCTGGAGGGAGGAGAACTCGGTAATTTTAGACAAGGTGCCATCTTAAATTGCAGACTCAACCTTTGCAGAGTGTGTGGCCTCAAGAAATCAGCCAAGGCCCAAGCTGCTACAGTAAGGTGTCTGCTGAGTTGTGCTAGCTAATGATGTCTAGAAAGTCAGGATGGCTTTGGACAAACCAGTAGGCAGCGCCCTTAGGATGTTTGTGTTGTGTGTGGGTGCCTTCATTCTGCTTTTAAACTCCTGTCCTTAAAAATCCTTTCCCTATGCTTCTCAAGTGAAGGACAGCCTAATTAAGCCTGAGGGCTGGAGGCGGGGCTTACGGTAGCACAGCATTCTTTACTCCTGTGTAGTTATTTACACTTCCAATTAAAAATCCTGGAAAGAGAACAGTAATTTCTTCCCTGCACTCATTATGCAGGCTGAGACTGGGGTTAACTAGATTTTGCTGTTGCGTTAGGGGTAAAACATTTTTTCTTACTATTATTTGTTTACTTCTCAGTTACAAATTGGGGGCTGATCTTAATTTAGAGAATGAAATATTTATAGACTGTGCAGGAAGAAGCCGGCCTCTGTGGCTGTAGTCTTCCCTAGTGAGCCTGTAGGAATAAGGCAGTTAGAATAGGGGTGCAGCGGGGTCAGCTGTGCTGTGGGCTGTAGCAGGTTCTACCTGCCTGCTGGGGCCCTATATAGAGTTCATCAATGATACTCGAGGTGCTCTTCTGTTGTCAGCCTTTGGGTGAGTGTTTACCTCTCAAGTACGTTTTATGGACTAGGCATTATTTCTCAGGGATACTTTTTATTATTTATTTATATATTTTTAAAATCGGTACCGGGGATCGAACTCACAACTGCGCGCTTGCAAGGCAGGTGCTTATGCTGTTGAGCTAAATTCCCAGCCCATTTCTCAGGGATTCTAAAAACCCACCCTCCAGGAACACAGTCTGTGGAGGATAGTCAGTGCCTGCAACTCTGACCTCAAAGGGATGGGCTCTTTCCTAAAATGCCGACCTATCTGACCACGCACTGGCGCTGTGCCAGCAAGACACGGTGAGACCCGTCTTCACGGATTTGCCAGTCACATAGTCTTGGAGGGCTGGGTGTGGCTCAGTGGCGGTATGCTTGCCTGGCATGCCCACGGCCTGAGTTTCATCTGTAATAGTGAGACAAAAAGTCAGGATCTGCAAAACACCAGACACACGACAGGTTCTTAACATAAGGAGGAATTTCAGCAGTGACTCACTCAGGCTTTCTGCAGGTTCCCCTTGCTTGCCTCTATCTCAGAGGCCCTGTGTCTGTATTCTGAAGCTTTGTAGTGACATCCTAATGGCTCCTGAAGTCTAAGAATAATTTTAAAACGGAGTTCACTACTGGTGTTAGTGAAAGGATATAAAATATTTGCATTTTATGCTTTTATTATTCAGAATAAACCCTGCTTACTAAATAAGATGACCATGGCTTTCTGCACTACAGACTTTCCTACGTCGTTCTGCTCACACAGCTTTGGGCACACCCACCCTGTGAGCTGCCCAGGGCTTCTCTGCATGCCTCCTGGCTCTTGTAGGCCACTCCTTTATGGCCCCAGTGTCCAGTTGAAGCTTGTTCTCATGTACCTTCCCATCCCTCTGTCTAGTCACTTTCCCATTGCTCATTGCTCCTGCAGGGCAGGATGCTCGACCTGAGAACCATCCTTATGGCTAGGCAAGGGGGTTCGAGAGGTTTTGCTTATATACATATCTGTGTGTGTGTGTGTGTGTGTGTGTGTGTGTGTGTGTGTTGGAGTTTTTGCTTATGTATCTATCTTTTGGTGGACACAGTAATTACACATACTTACAGCTTATGATGTGAAAGTCTGGTGAACCTATCAGTTGGGGAATGATCAGTACAGGCTAATTAGCATATCTGTTACCTTAAACTTGTATCATTTCTTTATGGTGAGTATATTCTTACCTGTACTCACCAGCTGTGCCATAGGACACCAGAGCATGCTGCTCCTAGCCAGCTGTGACTTGTGCCCCAATGGCCCACCTCTTCCGGTCTCTCCCTGCCTGCTAGTCTCCCAGGCTTGGGAAACCACTGTTCTACTCTTACCCCCTGCCGTGATACCAACTTTTTAAATTTGTGGAGAGTTTTTGTGTTTCTCCTTTCTTGTCCTCCTATGCCTTATCCTCATGTGGGAATTTGTAGCATCTCAGACTCTGAGTTAAATTGTTGATTTATCTGCCCGCTAAAAACAGAACTGGCTTAAAAATGGCAAATGAGACATTTTCAAGGAATGTAAAAGACTTAGAGAAAAGTCTTAAGTAATTTAAGCTCACTGTGACTCTGCAGATCCTGTAACTGTCTACTGTTGGAAGGTTAGAACCATAGCAGTTTTAACACATTAGGCCCATATTTTGCCAAGGCTTTTCTGCTGGTTTGTCGTTGCAGTAGCAGTGTGTAAAGGTAGATGTTAACGGTTTAGCCTCTGAGGGCCGATCAGCCCGCCTAAGCGGTCTTGGGCCTTCCTCGAGCAGTCCCTAGAGCCCTATGCATCTTCTGCACTGCAAGAACCAGCTGCCCAGCCTGGTCCTGCACTCAGCCTTGCTCCTCCTCCTGCTGTCACTGCCAGTCCCGTTCTGTGTTTTCTGCATTCTCAGAGTAAATCATAATGCCGTGTTTCCGCCCTTCTCCCCAGTTCCCATCTACGTGCCCTTCCTCATCGTGGGCTCAGTGTTTGTCGCCTTCATCATCTTGGGGTCCCTTGTGGCGGCCTGCTGCTGCAGATGCCTCCGGCCGAAGCAGGAGCCCCAGCAGAGCCGAGCCCCGGGGGGCAGTCGCTTGATGGAGACCATCCCCATGATCCCCAGTGCCAGCACCTCCCGGGGCTCGTCCTCCCGCCAGTCCAGCACGGCGGCCAGCTCCAGCTCCAGCGCCAACTCAGGGGCCAGGGCGCCCCCAACGCGGTCACAGACCAACTGCTGCTTGCCCGAGGGGGCCATGAACAACGTGTATGTCAACATGCCCACCAATTTCTCCGTGCTGAACTGTCAGCAGGCCACCCAGATAGTGCCGCATCAGGGGCAGTACCTGCATCCTCCGTACGTGGGGTACACGGTGCAGCATGACTCCGTGCCCATGACGCCAGTGCCGCCATTCATCGAGGGCCTGCAGCCTGGCTACAGGCAGATCCCGCCCTCCTTCCCCCACACCAGCAGCGAGCAGAAGATGTACCCCGCGGTGACAGTATAGCTCCCAGCGCCCCGCGGATTCCTTCACCAGCCTGGGGGGGACCAGGCTGGATGGCTGTGGGGGAATTCTGCCCCGGTTTCCCGGATTCTTTCGGATGGCTTCATTGCCCCCTAAACTGTATGAAAACATCTCTGAATTAGCATTTCTGGGTATGTTTCATTCAGTGTATCACTGATTCATGACGCAAAACAGTATCTGCCAGAGTTACTGCCTGTATTGGTGTTGAGTAGGTGACAAATGCTTGAGCCCCTAAGTGCCCTCGTGGTGTGTGGCTGTCAGAATTTTATAAACTGATAGAAGAAGGGATTTTATGACGTTATCGTTATTATTTTCCTGTTTTTACTACACAAGAGTGGAAATACCTGTTAACTCCCTTTTTCCTGGGCCACTTTTTAAAAACTAAGCATACCGGGTTGAAGAAAAAGCGTAAATAACATGATTATTATAGAAAGAAACCCATACGAACTCTGTGAGATTTGTCATCAGTCTCAGCATTTCACAGGTGCATTTTAGTTTTGCTGTAAAAAGATATATATATATGGTCTATTTTTGTGCTCTTTTGGGGCCTATTTTGTGCTTTTTTAAACCTCATGTAGAGATCTTATTAATTACAAAATGATTTTCTACATTAAAAGAGACTGAAAAAAATTGTGCAGTTAGTGCATATGGATATTTCAGGACTCTGGGATTATTTTAATCTTGGAAGTAGTGGGTGGTATACTAACCAAACCATCTCCTTGATGGTATCTTAGTATTCTGACTTTACAGTGACACCTGAGAGGTAATCAGATTTTTGACACAGAAATCATAAGTTACCTCTTGCTACGTCTGAGTTTTGCCATGTGATATTATTAACTTGGCATTTTGTTCTGTTTGGTTTTCAGACCCCTTGTCCACTTAGTGTCAAGGACAGTTGATTTCTGTAGTTATAAATGAAGGTCAGTATTTCCACCTGGATCTGACCAGACACTTTCTTAACTATAAAAATTCAAAGATAGTGTTATAAAGATACTTAGTATAGCTCCTCAGCCATAATCTGAGATGTGGGGTGAAATTTAAACCTCAGGCATGAATAACTTTGTAAATCACTTTTAAAATACTCATTATCAGAAAGGCTTGTTTTCAGGCAATAGTGACTATTATGTCAAGAGAAAAAGTATTTCAAGGAGATACTGCCTTTCCTTCCCCATAGGGCTTTTCCTCCCACTTTCTGGCCTCAAAAGGATTCTATTCATTAACAATGTTCTGAATTACCAAATTGAAGTGAGTTTTTGTATATTGTTTGTTTACAGAAAATCTTTAAATATGTGCAAGTAAATTGCTAATTGCGAGCAAAGTCAAGATTTGTAATGAAACAAATTGTTGTAAGGTATGTTCTTTCACACATTTATATTTTTATCACCTATCTGTCATTTATCTCATGACTGGATAGTATTGTTTGCAAATGGTATCCAATGAAGATAATCAAAAGTTTTTAATAACCAAAGGTAGGGGAAAATCATTTTACTTTTTAATAAATATTTTATGGTGCGAATTCCTAGGGGAGTTGGTTTTTTAAAAAAAAATTCCAGTGTATTTGGTAATTTTTTCAAATAAATCCGTTTATAGAACAGTTACTAAAAATCGTAAATACTGCTCCTTAGGGTTAAGAGCTTACTGCAGAAAGTCGTCAGTATCTAGGAAGTTTAGATGTGTTTTTTGAGTCTATGGATATTATTTTTTATTCTGTGGAAAATACTGAGAACGCAAAAGAGACAGTCCTTTTACTATCACGGTGTTATCAAGCTGATGTATTTCCTGTACTGCTTTTGAGGAAAGAGTCCTACTCACCTAAGGAGGTGAAATTCGTAGCACCTTTGACTTGAAAGGGACCTTAGCACGGTACCCTAAGTTGGCAGTCTGACAGTGAAGCCCCAGAGAGTAAAGCACTAGGCTTTTCAGGGGCTGCCTATTCGGAGCACAGAAACAGCGAGATGAGACGATCCATAAACCAAGAAGGACGGCTGTGTTCCAGTAAACCTTCCTGATACACATAGAAATGTGAATTTCACAGAATTCTCATATCACAAAGTATTTTACCTTTCCCCCAGATTTATTCCCAAACGTGAGGCCCACCGAAAGCTCTGGGGCTGCACAGTGCCAGGAGGCGAGTAGGACCCCGCCGCGGACTCTCAGGCCAGTCCCTTACCTGTGCCGGCTCTGACCCCAGGGAAGGCACCTCTGTGATGTCCTCACATTTTTCAAAACAGACGGAGTGCTTGCTTCTCTTGTTTGAAATCCTCTAATTTTTCCTTTTGCTACATGAAAAGTGCCACAAAGTAAAAGAATATTTTAATAAATGATACAGGATTTCTCACTTGTTGAATATGGTTTGGTCTTTCCAAACACACAGCATCATTAGAAACAACCGCTGAACTTTTGTGTTTTAATAAAAACTGGAGAAATCTGGCAAAATAGGTCAAATACCTGGTTTAAGTATACCTTCTTTCCCATAAAATCTAAAAAAATACAATCCTATAAGGTGTAATTAGTACCCAGTAGAAATTTTTTACAGCGTGTTGAAAAAAATAGCATTTACATATGAAGAAGTAATTTGCTGTTGTGCATTTTCTGTGGTATTTCAACTACTAGGGTTTGTGATGGTTCTGGAGACTCTTCCCCTAGTGTTTTGTTATTGTTTGTTTGTTTTGCTGGGGATATAACTCAGGGCAAAGTGCCTGCCTGGCAAGTACAAGGTTGTAAGTTTGATCCCCAGTGTGATAGAAAAAAGTTTGTTTTGAGGCAGCACCTCACCATGCAGTTCAGGCTGGCCTTGAACTCGCTTCAGTAGCCCAAGCTGGCCTGGAACTCAGTGACCCTCCTGCCTTAGCACCCCCAAGCATTGGAATTATAGACATGTGCCGCCATGCCTGGCTTCCCTCCCTGTTTTTAGGAGAGAAAATTAAGCCCTTGATTACAAGGAAGAAGAAACTAACTAGCTCTGTGTGTCTACTGAAGTGTGGAAATTATATATTTCCTATCATTTCTGCTGCTGCAGGAAAAAGGTAAAATATATCAGTGTCAGTCAAGGGGTATGGCTCAGTGGTAGAGCATTTACCAATCATGTGCAAGAATCAACCAGCCAATCAATCCCTGCCATAAATAAAGATCCAAAGTGGCTAGAACACCGTTAAGACAGTTTGGTAATTTACTTTGTAATGGCACATCTTCCGGCAGCTCTGATTAAGTTCCCCAAAGGTTGCCACATACGATAGCTGAGCTGTTAAAGGTACCCAGAGCTCGTTTGTCTGAGATAGCACATTTGTCTTTAAAAAGTTCTGGCACCCTTAACTCTTTTACTGTCACAAACTAGCACAGGCGTGTCCCTCAGAAGTGCCGGCCAAGGGAGACCGGAAGCTTAGAACTTGGCTCATGATGACAGCCAAGGTAGATGCTCACAAATGGACCCAGCTCAGGATCGAGTCAGAACCGTATTCCAGGGTGAGATGGGAAAGAATGGGAAATACGAAGTCTCGGGGTGGCATGGTGAAAATATGCAAAACGTGACTTCCTGCAGTATCCAGGGCCTGTGTTTGAAGCCTGTGCATGGGGGAGGTTGTCTGAATCGGAGCAAAAGAGTGACAATGGGCAGACAGAAAAGTGGGGTCCACCGTGCCCATCATTAGGGTAGAAGGCCTGCATCTGGGGCTCATGTACCTACAGGACTCCGCCGAGTTGCTGCTAAGTAAGCAATGGCTCAGTGAGCCTTCTGGAATTGAGGAAACATGGTCACCTCTCCACTGTGCTTATTTCTCTTGCTTTGTGGGTAAGAGAGCGATGAAAGTCTCAGGAAGCGGCATGATCTCACAGGGTGCTGGTCTTGGGCAAAGGACTCCAGGCATGGAGTGGGTGGCAGCACTGACAGTAAAAACCTAGCAGGGTGCTGCTCCCTGGGGTGTACACGGGAAGAGACAGGAGACCCGTGTGTCGGCTGGGCCTGGGCTCATCTTCGAGCTCAATCTCTAGAGTGCCTTGTACGTTTAAATGGGCAGCTCAGAGTTCACCAGGAGGAACGAGGCAAGTCCACCCACAGGGCACCTCTCCTCCGCTCTCCTCTCCTACCGCGTCCTGCTGCACGTGGCGGAGGCTCCAGCCCTGAGGTTGCCTCGCCTGGTGCTGGATGTCAACAGCTCATTGATTCTGGAATATTTTTCTTCATGAGTTGAAAACAAGTATTACTGTGATTCCAGTTACTTCTATGAGTTACGTGAATAATGGCAGAGAATTAGGAATTATGAATTTTTTCCCTAAAAAAATTACAGGACCAAATTCAGTGAGTTTCTCAGTGTGTGGATCTCTATTGTTCTTCTTTGCTTTCCACCCTGGAAAAATCCTCTGTTTTTGAGTACGAATTTGGCTCCAGGCATCACTTTTGCCATCACACTTACATCTTCAAGGTATCTTCAGCAAGTATACTCATAAGTGAAGGTCATAGGCTCAAATCAAGAACAAGACATTAAAGTTAATGCCTGCAAACAAAAAGCCTCAATGAAAGATGGTGAAGGGGTAAAAAGTTTACGATGGAGCTTTAAGATTAATTTTAAACATAAAACCTTGCATTTTAATTTCAACTATCTTGAAGTCATTCAGAAAATCATACCCAATACATTATTGGCTGTACACCACCGATGGGCACCTGTAATGCATGTATAAAATCTGTGCACGCGGGGACAACGCACCGTGTGAAATGATCCCAGGGAAAGGTAAAGCAGCGCTGACCGACTCTATGAAGCCCCACCAGAGACTTAGTGGGTTGCTCAGTGTGGCTTGTCTGAGTTCTCCTGTGCTCTGTCCACCTTCCTTTGGGAAGAAGGGGTTCGAGTCAGAGCCCACTCTGTGGCATGGCCCCCAGTGACTGTTCAGGTTTCTGAACTGAGTCCTCTCTATTAAAGGGGTCAACACCACCGTCTCTTGAGACTGAGGTGGGAACAAAAGGTACCACACAGCACAGTGCCAGGAGCAGCTAGCGGGTTTTATAATAAACACACAACTCCTTTTTAGGTATTTCAATCTGTCCAATATACAGAAGTGCATAAATTTGTGTTGGAAAAAACATGTCAAATACCGAGAGATCTACAGAACAGTGTGGGAGATTTTTCTTATTTTTGTTTTAAGAGCAAATCAGTAGTGTTTTATTGGACTTGGGGTAGTCTAAGTGTCTTGTGCTTTTAGGCTGGCGAGGAGACCTGTACAGAATTGGTTTTGTCTGTCCCCCAAATTGATCGTGGGTCAGGCAGCCCTGTCTCCTTTCTCTGCACGGCGGCTTGGTAAATGCACAGCGTTCCTTGCAGCCCCGTGACTCTGCCAGGCTTGGCAAGTCCTCCAGAGCCCTCCTTACCTGCTGCTGGTGTCCTCCTGGCTCCTCGGGGTGCAGCCAGGAGCGCAGACCAAGGGCCAGGCGGCTGCACAGTGGCAGAGTGCCCGCCTGACCTGCACACGGCCCTGGGTTCCATCCCCAACATCACAAATGTATCTACATAGTCAGGGCCGTGAAAGACGTGATCGCAAAACATGATGAATGTTTACATTCTAAAACGTTACGTCTCACCAAACACCCCCTCATCATGAACACAGTTATTACAGCCTTCTTGTCACTCTCTGGCGTAGCTCTGGAAGTCCTCTTTGGTGAGGGTCTTTGTGCTGTTATGGCTACCACCATGGCTCAGATTGTTTCACGATAGCTACCTTTTGTGGTCATTCTGCCTTTGGGGAAGAGCCAGGGGTTATGCAGTCCTGGATCTGATGAGTGAAATCCATGAGGACACACCGTGCCACGTTTGTACCATCAGACAGCACTTGGCAGGAGCATCACTCTATTTTTGACGCCTCAGAGATATACAGGATTTTTCGAACCGGTTCACAAAGTGGCAAGAATGACAGGCTCTGTGTGTTTGAACTGCGAGGCAGTCTTCTGAGGAGGATTAATGGCAATGCGTCTTCGACCATAATGAATTTTTAGAAATTTAACATTCCTTATATATTTTGATCATACTTTACGTATTAGCAGATGTTTAATTGATTTTATTTTTTGACTGACACTGAATCATTCTATTAAAATTTTCTAAGTCATTACAATCTACATATAATGCCTAGCTCATCTAACTCAATAAAACATCACTCAGATGGAGAGAGGAAAAATCCAGTCAAAAGCTCCCTTGGGAGGTAAGAGCTCTGCGTGCGGAGATTCGCACTCTCTGGCTGTTGTAGTCAGGGGTTGTACAGAGAACGATTAGAATCAGGACATGGAATTTATAATATTATTTTTATGAAGGTCACCCAGTGTTAACATAAGAAGACGCAGGAAATCTATTCACAACACCAAAGACATAGAATATTTAGCCAAAGGCCTAAATCCCACAGCAATGTCCCAGATGAGTCCAGATGAAGACCCAGAGCTCATGACAGTGCCTCCCACGAGTCCAACTGGAGGTCTAGAGCCCACAAGAAGGACTCACGCCAGTCTCTTTTATGGATCCGTGCCAGGAAGGCCCAAAGGTCAGCGGTGGAAACTAGGAAGTCTATGCCAGTGGGGTGAAGGAGCTGTGCTGATAGGTTGAGGGTTCTGTGCTGGAGCCGAGAAGTCACACTCACAACAAACACCAGGGCTGTCCTGAAAGCACCACAGCCATCCTCAGCGACACGGAGGCCCTGAGCTCCTCCGTGCCAGGAAGCCAGCGTGACGAGTCCATCCTGGAGACCAAGCAGCACACATCTTCCCCTCTGGAGCCAGGAAGCAATGCTCGGTGTAAGGACAAGAGCTTCTCCAGGAGAACCTAATGGCTCAAACAGCAACTCCTAGGAGACCTCCAATGCCTCAACGCCCTCAATGCTCTGCTCTCTGCTCCTCCACATCTCCATTTATGCTAGCAACCTTCCTCAGGTGAACCGTCTATGCTCAGCAGCATGGAGATGTAATCCAGCTGGCGTTAAGCTGACCACCAGTTCTCAATCCATAACACTGGCTCTGAACCCCACGCACATGGACTCACACCGCATGGACTCTCCTATGTGGCTCTCACTCCATATTACAGCTCTTGTTGGGTGGAGTGGTAGTTTGCTCTTTCCTTGGATGTATACCACTCCACTGTAAGGTTTATATTAATTATCGGCTGCGCTGGCCATGGGCATTTGGGTTATTTTCAGTTTTGTGCTATCAGGACATTTTTCTTAACCTGCCTCCTGGTGAGCATAAGTGCTCGGTTCTCTCAGGCGGGATTTCAAGAGTGGGATTGTCGTCATGGGATGTAGGTATATTTGCCTTGTTTTAACAGAGAAAATCTGTGTTAAGAACCTGGTTTGAGCCAGGTATGAGGACATGTGCTACAGTCTCAGCTATTTGGAAGGCTGAGGCAGGAAGATCCTTTGAGCCTGGGCCAAAACTGTAAGCCTCTCTCAAAAAAAACGGATTAAGTTTTTGAACTGAAACAGCAAGAGATGACAGTAAGGTGACACAGAGCAGCTACCTCAAGATATTGCTTGTCCCCGTGGGACTGGGCAGAAAGAGGTTGTGGACGCTTGGAGAAGCAGCCCTGCCCCACTTAGGAAGTTGGTGTTGGTGGCAGTTGGTGTTGGTACCCTGCCATCTTGAGATGCAAACAAACAACAACAAAACAAAGCTAGAGAATGCTCCCAAGGGCTGTGACTGGACACAAACTCCACTGACCAGACTGGGCACAGCAACGTGGGTGGGGCCCTGTCCCAGCGTCACAAAACTCAGTGTGAGGAAGGGGCCGGAGATCAATAACTGCCATACTTCAAGGTCGACTGTGCCCTGTAATGTAAATAGATCTGGGGGCCGTCCTCAGCCCCCTGACATGTGTCGCAGATGTATTGATCACCTTTCAGTAAGCATGTATAAAGTCAGTGACATAATGTAGATTTTTTATAGTCACTTTAATGCCCAAATAGAAATTCAGCACTGCATGAGAATTGGGCTTTACAGCACCGCCTGGGCAGCTGCCCAGTGGAACTGGCAGGCATCTTTTCCAAGGTCCCTGTTAGAAAGACGTTCTTTGGAGACAAAGCCTGGCCTTTAGAGAATGTGTCAGATTCAACTCACTCTTCATCTGTGGCAAATGTGCGACCACTCCGGAGACCTCTCTGAGATTTATTTGGTTCAGTGGGGCCCACGGTTGGCCCTCTGTGTGCGTGGGCAGCTGTGTGGCTCCGGTGAGCACCAAATCCACAGTTTTCTCCTACTGTGGCTTTGCTTACGTACCGTTGTCCGGAAGCTGTGGTTTTAGCTAAGCGATGGGGTCTGGCTGAGTCTGGAACCATCTTTAAAACTCTGCCTAAAGCCAGGCATGGTGACACACGCCTATGATCCCAGCACCCTGGGAATCTGAGGCAGGAGGATCATGTGAGTTTGAGTCTAGCCTGGACAATTCAGTGACTCAGTTAGTGATACTCTGTCTCAGAATAAAAAAATGAAAAGGCTAGAGAGGCAGCTCAAGGGAAGGCCTTGGCTTCAGTCCCCAGAATAAAAATAAAAATCCTGCCAGCAAGTGTAGTGGCGCATGCATAGAAAATCTCAGCTACTCAAGAGGCTGAGACAAGATGATCACAGGTTCAAAGGCAGCCTGGGCAATTTAGAGAAATTCTCAAAGTAAAACAAGGCTGAGGACTGCTGAGATCAATGGTAGAACGTCTGCCTGGCGTGTGCAAAGCCCTGGGCTTAGCCCTCGGTACCACGAAACAAAGCCTCCTCTACTGATATTCTAGAGGGGTCTTGTTTTGTTCCTTCGTGCTGCGGTTTGGGTCTGTTACGTCCCCTAAAAGTCCATGTGTTGAAGGCTGAGTCCTCAGCTTGGTGCTATGCCGAGGTGCTAGAAACTGTAAGTGGGGGGGAAGGGGGCAAGGACAACTGGTCATGGGGGATGTGCCCTCCAAGGGGTATTGGGACCCCCTCCCTTCCTCTTTCTATCTCGTGTTCTGCCATGAGTGAAGAGGTGAAAGGTTGGCTTTGTCGTATGCTCCCTGCCACGATGTATGGCTTTGTCACAGGCCCAAAAGACACAGACTGAACCCTCCGAAGCTGTGAACAAAACAGGTATTTCTGCTTTATATTTGTTTATAGTGACAGAAAGCTGACTCACAGGGTTGGTTTCCACGTTACCCAGAAGTCCTTGAAAATCAGGGTACTGGAAGGAGAAGCAGCACGGGTGGGGGTCAGTCTTGCCTCTGCTTCTTGACACTGTTCCTCTATTTCTCGTTCCCATAGCACCAGCTCATGCCCTATACTGTATCTACTTCTGTGCACGTCTCTGCTAGACAGCACACACTTGTCATGTCTACATGACTCCTCGGCCTGTGGGCTCCGTCTGCATACAGTATATCACTGCTAATATTTGTGGGGATGGGAAAATGTTGGGGAATTAGAATATTAAGAATGTCAAAAAAATGTTCCCTAGACCAAAGCTCTATTTCACTTATGCAAACCCAGCATCCAATATCAGTAGGCGTTGCACAGGCCGGAACGCAGGCCTTTCTTTGATTACCAAAGTTTCCAAGCTGTATGCTGGCCACTTCCTCCATTCAAGGCCATTTGGAAAGCAACGGGGCCAAACCCTCAGAGGGCTGGGTCAGCAGATAGGTTAGGTCAGCAGAACTTTTGTGTTTTGCAGTACAGGGATCACCGAGGGGCTTGTGCATGACAGATTGCTATGCCACCTCCCTGGAAGAAGAGATTTTAATCACACAGAGTTTAATGTACCCACTATAACTGCTGGGAAAACTGAGGAAAAGTCAGGAAGCCTTTGTCTACAATTATTTTAGAATTTCAAATCCGGACGTTTGTTTCTTAGAGTGTGTGCTAGAGAAATATTAGCAGCACAAAACTTTGTAAGTAGGTATAATAACCATAATACAGAAACTTCTTGGACAGAATATTCCTGTTCAAGGCTCAGGCCAAACTATGGCTCTGAGCACAGCCTGTGCACCTGCCTTTAAGCATCTGTCACCTGATGCCAGGCCTGGTGGCCGACGTCCGTAACCTCAGCACTCTGGGAGGCTGAGGCAGGAGGCTGCCACGTTCGAGTCCAGTCTGGGCAACTTAGGGCTAATCTGCCTTAAAAAATAAAATAATACAAAAGCCCTGGGGGCGTAATTTAATTTCAAAGGCATTTGTCCAATCCTCAGCACCACCAAACAAGACACAACACAAACCAACAAAAACAGACAAAAACATACCCCATCACTCAGGACTCTGGAGTCTAGGACCATTAACTGTGCCTGAAGACAGAGCATTGAGACCAATATTCAGGAATGTTAAAAATGGTTTTGGACATGTGGCCTACTCTTAATGCATGACAGCTTAATGTCTGTGAACTGCACTCGATGTGCTTTTGTTTTTGGGTTCTGGATATTGAACCCGGGGTCTTCACACTGACCTGCATCCCCAGCACTTTTTAAAATTTAATTTTGAGACAAAGTCTCTCTAGTTTTCTGAGTTGCCCAGGGTGGGCTCGAAGCTGCCACCCTCCTGCCTCAGCCTCCCAGAGTATTAAGATTATACACTGCCATATGTAGATTGGCCTACATGTACCCGATGCTCACAGCTTTGGCAGGTGCAGGGAATTGAGTCCTTTGTTGACATAGGTTGAATATCCCTCATCTGAAAGGCTTGGGACAAGAAGTGTGTCAGATTTCAGATCTCTTTGGATTTTGGGATCTGTGCACATATTATTTTGACATTGGGACCCAAGTCTAAACACCAAATGTATTTATACTTATTCTTAAGGACAGTTTTACATGACATTTTATAAACTTGGTTCATGAAATATAGTTTCACAGTGTGGAATTTTCCACTTGTGGCATCACGTTGGCACTGAAAAAGCTTTGGATTTTGGAGCACTTTAGAGTTTTGGAATAGGGCTGCCCAGCCTGCATTTATAGAGACCGGACAGAGCTACCATTTCTTTCTTTAGTAATTTAAGGCTGGGCATAGCTCAGTTGTAGAGTACTTGCCAATTCTGTGCAGAGACCTGGGTTCAACAACTAGCACTGCAGAAAGAGGATAGAACAATGTGCTTTCATGCTAGGTGGTGTTCACAGGTGCTGAGATGAGCCAGGAGGAGGGAAGTGACCGAGGGAAGAAGGTCCTCACACAATTCTTTCCTTTGATTAGGGAAATCCAGACTCAGTGTGGCCTCCTGCATCTCTCTTCACAGACAGTGCTGGCCCAGGAGCACACAGCTCAAGTTCATTTGCAAATCAAACTCCTGCTACAAACACACACACACACACACACACACACGCACACACGCACACACACACGTGTCCCATGCCACCAGCCATAGCTCTGGAGCTCCATGAAGTCTGTACCTGCTGACAAAATCCCCCATGATAGTTCCAAGACCCAGTGGCACTAACTGCTTCTTAGTGGAAAAGAAAATTCCAAAATAAAACACAGTCCAATCATTTACCTTAGCAAAAGATTTATTTGAAATGGGTTTGTGCAGACATATTCCAGTTGACAGGATTGATCAAAGCTACAAATCACTAAATCTTCCAAACACCTTTAAACACACAAGGAGATACCCTACGTTTGTATTCAGTCCAGGAGGGAACGTGGCTCCACACAACCAGAGGACATTAATGGATTGGGAAAATGGTTACACTTCTGGAGAGAGGGAACGGAAGCCCCACCAGCCTTGGAAGTGCTCACTGCTCTGCCGGGGGCCAATTAAACATGGCTGCAGCCTGCTCCCCGGCATACCCAGACTGAAATCTCCCCATCGCGAAGTGTTTAAGAAATCACACTTACTGCGATAAGCACAGATGTGACGGTGACAGGGGAGCACACGGCTCTGCTTGTGTGAGACACATGTGACAAAGACACGGTGATTGAGCACAGCGATGCAGCGAGGTCGGGCATGCGGGAAGGATGGGCTCACCCTGCGGTGGGCAGCACCGCCTCGGCCGCCTGCTTTGCCTTGGGGAGTGGCCTGGGCAGCTGTGGACTTGGCCATCCCTGGTAACACAGGAGAAGGAGCAGGAGAGGAGAGAGCAGTTCTCAGCCTCACATTTGTGTCTTAGTGAAAAACCAAGTGAGTCTTACGGGTATGCATGTGCGCAGGTTTGTGTGCATGTGTGTCGCTGGGGACTAAGCCCAGGGCTTTTCATATTTAAGGCAAGAGGCTCCCTCCCCACCACCTGGAGGACCTTTAAAAATGTAACACATAACAATTGTACATATTTATAGGGTATGGTACAAGGATCTCGTTGGAAGGAGAGACTTACAACTGGGCAGGTTTCCTTTTTCTGTCATTTGCTGCTTATTGATTTACCTGTAACTGTGTGCCCAGCTATTTCTAGGAACACTGCTGGGACCACTCCCTTGGCAAGTGTGTAGACAGCCCGCTCTTTTGTCTTCTGCCTTCCGGGTTTTCCTTCCGCACAGAGGAGCTTACCGATACTCGAGTCTTGATAAGCCCTCCTGACCCCTACATTTCCTGGGCAGGGTTATTTGGATAGTGCTATTATTTCAATTTTCTTCTTCCCATTTCTGTCATAAATCACAGCCACCTGACACTTTGTTCCTGATTTTGAAAACAAACTGGTCTCTTTTCTTTCTTTTGCCAGGTCAGAAGAAAGGCCAGTGGGCTAATCTTTTGAGTCTGTTTTTCTTGGTCCAATGCCTGGGAGCAAGACTGGAGTAGGTACGGTATCTGCAGGCTGCTAGGGAGAGACTGTGGCTGGAGAATGAGCCAGCCTGGGTGAGGAAAGAATCAGCCTTTTGTCTTCCCTCCCTTGGCGGAGGAGAGCTGTTTGTCCTAGGTTAACGACGGCAGATCCCAGCTGGGATGGGCCAAGGGGTGAGCATGCCCTTCTTGCCTCTCTCATTTTTATGCAGCTTCTGACCACTTAGATGTATGCTGATTTCGTACTCTTTTGTTTTTACTCAAGAAATCACTCATACCTGATAGAGTGGGGTGGCGGGCATGGAAAGCTGGATTACTGGACAGTTCGGGATGCTGAGAAAACATGAGTAAATGATGGACACACATCAAGCTGAGTCTACCCGTCCATTCATTCCAAGAATACTGAACAGTGTCAACATGGGGACTGGAACCTCACTTCTATGACCCATTGGAAACTCTTCTGTCTTCCCCGCCATTCCAAGTGGAAAAATTGCTAGTATGAGTTAATAATGTCCCCCTGAGACACATAACTGCCTGGAGCCAGTGAAGAACCATCAACCAAATTGACTGATGTGTTTGTTTGAGAGGAGAGGGCTTTAAATATCGCCTTCATTCTTGTATTTGCTAATTTAAGCATTTATGTGAAGAAAATAATGAGTGTGACAGGGGAATGCCATGTTTTGATTTCATCTGATAAGTTCATTTCTTTGCCAAGTTATTATTTTAGACTCTGTTTAGCCAGATTCCTTGTGCATTTTTTAATGGATCCCAGGAGATGAAGGCTACATTTCAAACGCTGAGGCTAAATCACTCCTTGAATTACATTGGGACAATGATCCAGGGCAGTAATTCAAACCCTGACTGAAATGTGTGCAGCCTTTTCACATGTTCACAACTAAAGATTCCCTTATCCTACAGCAGAGTTTCGCAAACATTACGTTCAATCTATGCTGTAAGACATACATCTGTAGCAACAGGAGTATCTGGTAGAAAATTCTCTTGCTTCTGGTTTAAAAGGTGGGAAGGTCATTGCTATAATAAATGGAGATTATAGGATGTAACTTTTTAATATTCAGACTAGAATCCTGTCATCTGTAGGGCCATATGCGTTTCCAGACATGAGCTCCCTACACTCACTCTTCAATGTTTGCTGCTTCTTGACAAGTTATTGCTGATTTTTGCTGCCAGCTCGCTGCAGCATACCTGAAGCCTGGCTGGGGAAGAGAAAATGTCAACAGAGTTCTCAGCCAAGTTTTGCCGAATCCCAGTTTCACTTTTTAAGAGACCTGTCTACAAATGTTAAAGAAACACCATCCCCTTTCTCCAAAGCACACACTTCGGTGGTATACTGACTCGAGGAAGTCCTCTTTGTGGGTTTTTGTGTGTACCTGTGTGTTAGGAGATGGAAGAAGATAACACTGGTCAGGAAGTCTGCAGTGTTCTGCACTGAGACAGGACAGACACATCAGCCATGCTCCCCAAGTTAACTTACAAAGCCGCTCTGAGCAGCAGCTCGTGTTTATCCAGACTTCAGGCAGAAACAGGTGGCTTCCAGCCACATGTGCCTTCTGCCCGAGGGGATGGTGTTCATGTCGCAGCACCAGAACTGAGCTCTAAGAATGGCTCGTCTTGCCTGTTTGCGGTTGTCCCAAACAGGACAGCCTCACACGAGGACCAGCTGTCCGCATGCAGCTCTGGCTGAAGGGTCTGCCTGGGTGGGTCCTTCCAGCTCAGCCCAGCCCACCAGCAGGCCCCGGAAGCGCTGACTGAGTCTGACCTGCTGGCCAGGCAGTCACTTACTGTGTGGGAGTGTGACAACTCCCACATGACAACTCCACTGAGTTGACAGCTAGATATTCAACCCAGTCCAGACTACTCTGCTCCTTGGGGAGGGGCTGTGTGTGACACCCTGACCTCAATTTAGAGATAGGACAAATGACATGGGCCAGCAGGGCTAAATACTATACACCACACATCGTGACAGCTGCCTGGCCTGGAAGCCCAGTTTAGTCATCCATCTAGAGGAACGTTAATCACATGAGAGAATAAATAGAAAGGTATCTCTTCTAGAAATGTTTTCTTTTGTGTACAAATTTCATTATTGCAAACATTGTTTAGTCTGCTTCTCAAAGAAGAGAAAGATGTACTTCAGTTCCAGAAAATGCAAACCGTTAACCTAGAATATAAAATAAAAAGAAAAAAAAAACCCTAAACACAAACACGTTTCCTTCAAAAATCTGATTTGAAAGGCTTCAAGTTCAAGAAAGGGCCAAGTGTTAGACAAAGACTTGAGTTTTCATTCAAATCCATTTCGATCCCACGTAAAAGAAACCAAACCATCAAGACACCTACTACACTTGCAATTCTAATTTTCCTTTTTCCTCTGTACTGTGGTCTTTGTCTGCATGTGCAGAAAAGAATGACACCTAGCTTTGCCTAGTTAATCTCCTGGCCTCATCCCTCCCTGGCAGTCTTCAGGGTTTCAAATTGCTGGGTGCTCGAGTAACAATCAGTTTTCTTAAGTCAGTGCAAATTGTATTTTAGGTTATTTCAACACCCAGCAAGTTATAGATGTTCCAAAAATAAAGTGTTAGGG
The DNA here is from genome assembly GCA_004027295.1 of Dolichotis patagonum. Lineage (NCBI taxonomy): Eukaryota > Metazoa > Chordata > Mammalia > Rodentia > Caviidae > Dolichotis > Dolichotis patagonum. Next base: position 24,441 of record PVJX010013706.1, on the reverse strand, counting down.
GGCAGACTACACTATTGTTTTATTCCCAAATTATCACAGCATTCCTCAAGGACCTGTGCCATTCTAACCAGGAACAGCTGCCCAGATGTGGTTAATCCTCACACAGTCTGGCTGGGTTACCAGCGGGGAGAGGACACGTCTCCAGGGGGTCAATGACTGAGAGCTCTGGGTCTTCTCGTGCCTGCCTGCAGGGTCCACCCCAGCTCAGAATGCAGGGCGCAGTGGGGGGGCAGAGACTTGCACCCCCTTTCCTTGCCTCAGAACTCAGCACAGGCCCGTGCGTAAAGCTGGCTAGGCAAAGAAAGGAAAGGACAGGAGTATTTTTAGAATGGGCATTTCCTCGGGTTGTCTGCAATTCTTTGCACTGTAAGCGTGTGGCAAGGTCATTTCAGCTGTTGTCCTAGAAGGCTGACAGTGGCAATTATCTGGGCCTCTGCACAAGAGTTTCGGTAGAGATGTGGCAGAAACGTCCTCGAGGCTGCCTCCAACCCTGGGCCTACTCCACTGCCTCCTAGGACACACGTGGTAATCTTCCTCCTGTCTCAGCCCTCTGCTCTCCATCTGGGTTTCTCCTCCTGATTCTAGAGCTAAGTGGCAGGTCTCGCCCATTCCTGGGCAGGCATGTTACAGCCAAATGCTGCCCAATAGTGCAAGTCTAGAATGTGCTCTGAGTCCCCTGGGAGACAAGCGAGGGTTCTGAGGTGGCTGTGAAGGCCCAGGGATTGGGGTTAGGAAATGAACACTTGCATCCAGAGCAGGGCAAGGGGTCCCACCCCCGACTCCCTGGCCCTTGGGGCTCCTTTGTCAGAAAGGGGCAGGTGAATGTCTCTGAGACACAGGACGGCGCTGCTTCTCTTCTTACAGAATTAAACGGGTGATGGAGGAAGGCGTTTCTGGCATCCTAGCTGAATCTGCAGTGGCACAAGGGAAAGTGCAGTTCAGGGTGGGCTTTGCACCAGCTGTCATGCACTGAGCCCAGCGGCCAGCCACGCAGAAGGTCTGAGGACAAGGGGCACACGAACCATGGTGACAGGACCAAGCAGACGGCTGGCACCTGGGAAGGTGCAGGAGAATCCACGGGGACCCGCTGGGAAGATGGCTCAGAGGTCCAAGGAAATGTGCTCAGGTTTGCTGCCAGCAAAACAAGTTTTTGAGATTTCATTGCAATCAAGGAGTTTATGCCACTTCACACAAAAAAACCAGGAATGCGAACGAGTGAGCAACCTGCCTAAGGTGAAGTTTCATGCTGCCCCTTGGACCTAGTTGGGGAGTTAACAACAGGAAGAGAGCGTGCCCCGGTGCAGTTACATAGGACAGGTCTCTTGCGCAACATAAAGCGCCTTTCTCTTCCTACCAGCACAACTTAGCACTGATGTTTAAACGTGGTGAAACGGTGTCTTTAACTTCATACCTCACAGAGCACAGCTGAATGCTTCGTAACAGCGTAAACAGAAGTGTAGGCCAAGCACTGCAGACAAAAGAGGAAAACATGGCTTTCCCTGTGGTCCGTGCTCCGGGCTTGCAAAGGAATATATAACTAACAAACTGGTCGGCTAAGGCCACAGAAATGTGTTTTTGAGTTGTTTTGGCGGCGGACACCAGTCTTTTCTGACAAAGAAGGGTTAACAGTGGATACAACAAACAGAATCTCTGCCCTTAAACCACAAAGTCAGGAAAAGCGGGCAGCTTATTTCTTCTTGCTCTTCTTTTTGGTGGTGTCGTAAGCTCGAACTATTTCTTCCTGAGAAACAGCGCCGTGTTCTTCTTGGGAGAAGGCATAGCCATCTGCAAAAGACACATGTGGGAGGTGAGTGGGGAGAGTCAGGCAGGACGCTAGGTGGAAACTAAGCCACTGGGGAGGTGAACTGCACGTCGCCTTGGAAGGAGTCCCAAGAGGAAGACACTGGGGAGGGGTGGGTCGGGCTCTATCCTGCTGCCATCACAGGAGGCTACAGACCGCGAAGATGACGACGACAAGATACATATGGCTTGTAGTCCTGGAGCTGCCTTAGCACACGGTGGATGGCAGCACCCTCCTGAGATAACTCAAATACCCACGATGGCAGCATGAGCCGAGCCCTCACAGCCCGGTCACCCTTCACGTCCCCATCCTTTCACACTGTCACAAAGGCAGCGACACTGCAGCGTGAGTTCTGGAGGGGACATTCGAATCCTCGCGGGGTTGGGGTATTATTTCTGGGAGGCTGCAGCAGGGCCGTGTGTGGGCAGCACTGAGGGAAGGGCAGTGGTTGGTCCCTGTCTGCCAGTCAAGAGGAAAGGATGCCCCCACAGGCCCGCTGCTGCCACTGACTTAACACAGCCAAAAACACGTCAGAGAACACACGCGCAGTGCTATGAGCGGAAGCTGGCAAAGCCGCTGTTTTTCAAATTGGACTGAACTGGACTGGTAATAAGTAACGTAAGTGGGCTTCTCTGCATGTAACTAAAGAGAAGAGTTGAATAACTGGTCCTGTGGTCACAGGAAGCCTGGTTCTTACAATCAGCCCACAGGGTTATAATAAAGCAAATCAGCACCACCCCCTTTTAAGTAGTGTGCGTGCGCGAGGCACCACTGTACATTTTGCTTATGCGTAGCTCATTCAGTCCTCCTGGGACCCTCTGAGACACGCGATGCACCGACACTGTATTTCTGTGACTTGTTCAAGGTCACAGGCTGAGGGAGTGGCAGACCTGGGAAGCAAACCCAGGAGGTGTGACAGTTGGCCCGCACCCTACTGCACAGCCAGTTCCGAAAGAGATCCGGTATTTCTAAGCTCAGCGTGGGCCTTTGCTTCCTACCGCTCCTTCCCATGTAGAGGACACTGGCCATATTCACTCTCCATTGGGCTGACCCCTCTCCTGGCTTCCAGCCCTCAGCAAAGCAGGCCTGAGAAAGCCCAAGCTCGGAGGGGCCACACTGAGGGCAGAGACTCCCGAGGTGACCTGGGGTCCACTGAAGACACAGGGGCTGAACAGCAGAAGGGCTGAGACCTGGAGGGCCCAAGAGGGAAGGACTGTCCCCCAGTGAGGGCAGAACTAGCCAAGTGGGACAAAGGAGGGGTCTTCTCCACGGAACTTCTGTTGACCGGCTCACCTGGACTTCAGTGAAACACAACTCACAAGCCAAGTCGTCCCACCTGGAACAGCAGCTTCCAGACCCGGGTGAACCCTCACACAGCCTGCAGGAGCGCAGCTGATGCTGCAGCCAGCCTGAAAGGGGAGGCTCTGATTGTTCCTGCCCAGGCCATGCACTGGGCAGGCCTTCTTCAGGGCGCTGCCTGTGCAGGTGGCCATGCTCTGACTCCCCCGGCTGCGCAGTCCCCTCAGGGTCTGCTCCTGAGCCCCGAAGAGCCAGTGTGGACCCTCACCACTCCTAGGACACCTTTCGGATCTCTGCCGCACTGCTCCAGAGCTGAGCAGGGATAAAAAACCGGATAAAAAACCTCGGGCCGTAGCCGCAGGCTGGGAGGAGCCGGCCCAGCTTCCTGCCTCTCTCCGCGCCTCCCCTCCCAAGCCCCACACAAGGTGCCCTTTGTGGTGCCTTCTCCCTGCCGTCCAAGAGGATCTGCCGTCCCTGGGATGCTTCAAAGCCGGAGCTGGCCAATAACACCATGTCCTCCCGTAACACGGCTGTGTGCTAGGGTCAACTTGGTCCCTGGTCTTTTAAAAGGGATATTTCAGTAAATAGCCGCTGTGACTCTGGTGGGGCCACAGAACAGCTGTCCTGGGATGGGATAGGTGTGGGATGACGGTCCTGCCTCCCGCCACGGCTATCTCGGCTGCACAGGGCGAGCTCCGCACTCTGACTGGAGTTAGTCTGAGCAGGGCGGGTCTCTGCAGGTGCTTCTAAGTGTTTTATAAACAGGTCTGTGGCAGGTGGGGGACTCCTGGGCTCTCCACCCTCAGGCAGCTTCCTCCACTCACTGTTTCCAGCTTGGACGCAGGAGCCCAAGTGGCTGAATTCCTGGGGCCAGAAAGGGAGCTTTCAGTCTCAGCTTGGTCACTGCATGGCTGTGTGACCCGGCCGGGCTCCTTGAGTTCCCTGGGTCTCCTTTCTACTCTGTACCACTGGAGAAGAGACCACCTCAAGAGTGCGGCCATTAGAATAATAGCTACCCGTCTTCTTTTGGTCAGTTTTGGGGGAGGGATTGAGTAGAGAATGAAGGAGACTTATTGGGACATTAAAAATAAGCATTTTAAACTGGGGGTGGTGGCACATGCCTGTAATCTCAGTGCCCAGGAGACTGAGCTACGGGCATCACCGTAAGTTCAAGGCCAGCCTGGGCTACACAATGAGCCCAAGGCCAGTCTGTACTGCATAGCGGACCCTGTCTCAGAAATAAATAAGCATTTGGGGGGTTGTCCTTTTGGAAAAGGTGTATTAGCTCTTAGGATTGTCCCCTCCCTGTTCAAATAGAGGGTACAAAGCTTTGATTTGTTTACCTCGTTTTCTACCCACAACACGTCTATGCTCCCTGGGCACCCAATTTCAGGGATTTTTTTTTAGCTTGTGGCTGCAGGACTTTCCCAGATGGCATGAGTGGCCTCTTGCCTGGAGGGCTTTATTGTGAGCTAGTGGGGGCCAACTCAGCCACACCGGGGCAGAAAGAGTTCCACTATCAAGACAAGTGTGTCCTTCCGGTTTTCCAGGGAAGCTGAAGCCTAAAGCAGCAGATGGACAGATGCAGGGAGACATTCGATGGCTGGCAGGAAGCTAGGCTTCCCTGCAGAGAGGCAGGCAGAGAGGAGTCCCTTATCCTGCTACCGAGCTTGCTCCTACCTGCTGGGCCTCAGTCCACCGCCTGACAAGAACGCAGGCTCTGCTTAGTCAGATTCTGCCTGGTAAACACTCAACTGCCATTTGCAGCCAACAGGAGCTCAGAGGAAGCCCCAGCATCTGCATTTGCCACTTCCCTCATCTTTCGGGAAGTCCTCACAGCCAGAAAGTCCTGATGGGGGCCTGGAGGGTGTGAACTTTCCCTGTGTGGCTTCCTAAATATGCAGCCACCGCCAGAATCTGGGGAGAGAACTGGAGAAGCACAAGGAGATGGGACAGTAAGTGAACTTCTAAGCTATTTTGTTTTATCTAAGTATAACATTTGGTGAGGTCCACAAAATAATTGTTTTTTCAGCATTCTGGAATAAAATTTTCCATATGTGGCATTCTTTGAATCTAAGCTTTGATAGCCCCTTAATGGAAGTATTTTCCTGCTTAGACAAAGATTGCTGATATTCACAGAAATGGAGATCATGTAAATAATGAGGAAATTTGACTATGGAAGAAGTATGGATCTTAAATATTTTATCTTAAATATTTTACAGTGCTGGCTCATAGGAACTGCACAAATTTTCTTCATGTTGCTATGATAAAATACCCAAGGCTGTGTATTTTACACAAAACCAAAGGTTCACAGTTCTGGAGGTGCAAGGTGTCACATCTAGTAGTGGCATTCTTGCCGGCACCAGGCACATATGTCGAGAGACAGGGAACTCTCCGTCTTCTTATAAAGCCACCAGGACTGTATCCCGGGGGCTTCACCTTGGTCATGTCCTGCAATCCTAATCACCTTCCAGACGCCCAGCTGAGACTTACACCAGCAGATGGGCAGACGCTGGGAGACATGCAGTGGTTGGCAGGAGCTCTGCAGAGCCTATGCAGCTCAGAACATATGACAGTCTGGCTGAGTTGTTAATGACAGAATTGTCCCAAATTATCAGGTTATTAAACACTGAGGGCTTTTAAAATGTGGTATGATTTCTTGTATGAATTCATTAGAATTTTTCTATTTTTTTTGTCTTCAAAGTGTAACTTAAGAAAAACAACAGTTGCTTGAAGCCATTATAACTGCCTGCGGAATTTCTCACTGGGTCTTTGATGTCCGTGTATACACTGCTCATATTCTTTCCATGGTCACCTTGAGACATTTATGTGTGAAGAGCATGAGTCCGCAGCATGAAGGCTGCAGTTCAGAGGACCTGGCATGTAGGAGGTGCTTTCCACATGTCACCAGGAAGACGCATAAGGGTACGGATTATTATAATTCTATTTTCTTTCTTGGGAGGGAAAATAGAAATTTAAAGAAACATGTAACCATCCAAAGTTGCTCAGCTTGTGGCCCGACAGTAATGATAATGATGCTGATGACGCTGATCATACTGATATTGATAACAATAACAATGCCTGACGTTTACTGGACTCTTCTATGGTCTAGCACAGTTTGAGGTACTTAGTTTACATGATCTCATTTAATTTCCCCAATAACTCCAGCTAGGTTCTCACATCATTCTCAATTTACAGATGCAGAAACAGAGATTAAATAACTAGCCCACAGTCACAAAAAAGTGGCAGAGCAGTGACCAGAACTAGACAAACAGCCCGACTCCAGACAGGGTGCCCTGCAGACTGAGTCCTTGGAGGACCTCACCAAACCTCCTAGCTCAACCAGACCCCACGGGGTGCTGGGCATCACTGGGTCCATCACCCTCCTGTCCTGGCCCTCTGCTCTGTATTTTCAGGACTGGTGCCACCTGCCTCCTGGGGTGCTGGGGCCCTCATGGACAGGTGGCATGCCCCATGTGGAGGGCGTGGGGTAGAGGACGGCGATGACAGGCGACACCCTGTCTCTTCTTTCCCTGTTGACAGGTGGAGTTCAACTGGCCTCTCTGCAGATCCATCAGTGCCTGTGCAATGTGTGTGCAGATTCTCCATGTTCACTGAGCACTCTTGTTCTGCTAGGCGCCTCCTCCTACACCCCCAAGCAGGTGGCGGAAGACAGGGGGAGCTGCTCTGTGGCACCCAGGAGAGGAAGGGCTGAGCTGTAGGGCATAGGGCTGGTGGCCAGGAGTCCATCAGTGGGGAGTGGAATGCTGGATGGTGAGAAAGAACCCCACAGCTCCCTGTGAGCCCTAAAGAGGGGCTCTCACTCCCTGTGCGGAGTGATGGGGAGATGGTAACCCTCAGCAGGTCAAGGCGCAGAGATTCCTCTTCCCAGGGATGGTCACTGTTTGGGCCACTATGCTAATTTTAAATGAAGCAACTCATCTGCTGTTTCCAGGGGCCAGACTTTAAGAGTTTTAACACTTCAGTCTTTGAAAACGTCCTGTCAGAGGACGTAATCATATTGGGATTTTATCATTCAGGTATTTGACTTGGTCCAATGGAAAGTGCCCACATGCAAGCCAAACTCGCCTGGGGTGCGGGGGGTGGGATACATGGCTCCCACTCCCAATGGGATCATCAGCGCTACCTGAGCTCCTGCAGCTAGTCACCCCCTCTGCCCAGGTCTGGGGGGCCCCTCCTGCGGGGCAGCGCTACTCACGGGAGACGCACTGCTGGATGGAGCTACCGCGGAAGAGCGTCGGGGGAGTCTTCCTGCCGAGCCTCTTGAGGAGGCGGTCGCGCTCATTCATCCTGCGGAAAGCAAACAGGTCAGGCTCCGGGTCACCCAGCCCATCTCTTGGAGTCTGGTGGGTGACTTCAGGCTGTAAGATCAAACGGACAGGGCGGGTGGGCTCCCCACATCCAGCAGAAGGTCTGGTTTCCCAGGCGGCCTGCTGTTTGCAGAAGATGCTATCTCCCAGGCTGAGTGCACAGCTCCCCCTCCAAAGCTGTGTTCACAGGCACAGGCACCTTTTCCATTTCCACAGCTGGCAGAATCCAGAGGGTCTCATCCCAGGCTGCAGCCCCCTTCCCCAGCCAGTGTACACCCCGGAAGAGCCCGGCTTCCAGGGCTGCTGGGCCCTAGGGGGAGCCACTTGGGACTGCACAACCCAGCGCTTGCTTTGATGGCTAATGAAAATCTAGGTGTTTTCTTCTACAGCCCCAGGATGAGGAGCTCTTCCTGCCTTTCCTGCGCATTCCCTCCATGGCTCCTTTGACGGAATACAGAGCTATCCGAGGGTGGCTGGTGTTTACAGAGGTTCCTCCAGCCCCCCAGGTGCCATCCTCACCCCTGCTCCTTGCTCCGATAGCCTGGGTTTTGTGTACTGGTTCCCAGAATCAAATGCAGTGGGAAAAAATTACATAGAAAATTCCTGAAATGGACAATTCTTAGGTTTACAGTGGGTATCATTCTGAAAATATCATCCAACTCACTTCCTCCTCATCGTGTAGGCCTTATATCAAAAGAGGGGTGACTGTGGTACAGTAAGATTGGTACTGAGACCACTTCATGTCACCTTCATCACAGTATGCTTTTATAATTACTCTAATCAGGATCAATGATTGCTGTCAGGCTCCTGCTGGGCCTGTAGAAATTACACTTTATCACAGACATGTTTGTGTGACAGAAAAAGAGCACGCACAGGGTTTGGTACCAGCCATGGTTTCGTGTGTTGTGTGGAGTCTCTGAACATCCTTTGTGGGTAAGGGGAGAGACCTCTGGTTTTTCATCTCAGGATGCCATTTGCTTGTCCCCCCCATCCCAGCAAAGAGGCTTCTGGTACACACAAGTTTGCTGATGCCTTCTATTATGGGTTGAACTGTGTCCCTCAAAAATTCAAATTGAGGGGATGGGGGTGTACCTTAATATACATGAAGTCCTGCATATGTGTGTTTGGGTGTACACACACACACACACACACTCACATGCAGCCACACCACGCTGATGTCCCAACATCCAGTACGTCAGAATGGGATCGTATTTGGAAGCAGGGCTTCAAAGAGGGGATTCAGGTAAAATGGGGCCTGATCTAATCAGACTGGGGTCCTCAGAAGAAAAAGAAACTGGAGTCCTTAGAGGAAAAGAAGCATAGGACAGAACTGCACACAGGCCGCTTGGGCACATGGGGAGAAGACAGTCATGTACTACCTCAGGGAAACACCCTGCCCACGTCCACGCTGTGAGAGTAAGAGGCCCCTTCGTTACGGTAGCTGGAGCACCCGGCAGGCTCTCATGCCCCCAGTTTCCTTCACAGACTGAGGGCACCCCCTCAGGCCTGCGTTTGAGGAGGCCCTTCCTTCCCTGGCCACAGCCCCTTCATCTCTCCCTCAAGGCCTTCAGGAGAGGAGGGGTCCTGGGGTCCCGGGCTGACGTTTGTCATGGATGGGAACATCTGAAGATGGCGTGTGTTGACCATCCTGGCTGAATGCCATGGGCTCATCATCAGTGAAGGGCGTGCTCAGCCGGCGGACTTGGCAGAGTGTCTGCAGGCTAGGGAGGAAGGATGCGTTTCCTCCCCCTTCATACTGGCTTTGCCTCGTCTCCACCCTGCTCTGTTTTCTTCTGTGGGTCAAATGAATCTCACGGGGGCCGGGTGAGCAGCTGCCCTGCACTGCAGGGCGAGGTATGTACCCAAGAATGTACCTGCTCCTCTGTGTGGCTGTCAGCAGCCCCTGGCTGGGTTCAGGATGTGGCTGGTGTGACAGAGGGCCTGTCCTCTGTAGCACCTTACCCAACAGACATGAGTCCTGTACAGAGGTTACTGACAGGCTCTGCTTAGGTCACCATTTGGAGCCAGTGCCAGGATGTGTGTGTGTGTGTGGGTATAAAGGACGTCTGACATCCTCTCCCCAGGACCTGGGGTGACACGAGGCCAGGTCACACCCTCCTCCATCCTTGCCACCCGATAAGTTCCTCCTGGTGATGTGGCTTACAGGTGTCACCAAACCACAGCGGTGGGAGGAATCTCTGAAATCACACTGCTCAGTCTCTAACTGGGCAGGTGAACAAAAAGACTGGGCCACACCGATGACCTGACTAAGGGCGCACTGAACTTTGCTGGGGGGACCCCTGGTGCTGGTTTCTGTTGCCTAATTCCTTTATGAAATGGCATTTGCTTCTTCCCCTTTCTCTGTTTTTTGTGAAGTAGTATTTAAAAGTCTGCGTCTGCACTTCTGAGGGACCTACTCTGTGCCAGGGCCCTTTGCGTCCTTGTGGGCTGGGGTCTGGAAGGCCAAGGAGATGTGTCAGGTATCGGGGACCTTACCACTACCTGCTCAGTCACCCCTAAATCTGCATGCAAGGCTCACCTGACCTCCTTCTAAGCTCTGTTCCCTAGAAGTAGACCATACAGCCAGTGTGCATGCCCCAGGCCTTCGGGGTGGCCGAGGGGTGCTTTTTGCACGGGAGTACGGCAGAGCTGGACGTGGGCTTGTGAGGCTGGGCAAGGAGCTCTGGCCCAGACCTTCCGAGTGGCTGGGAAGCAAAGTGCTCCAGTTCTCAGGAAGGGCTCATCGGCAGGGCACAGAGCTATGTAGTATTCAGTGGCCTGGTAAGTAATTTCCATGTCCTTAGATGTCTTGCACAGCCTCTACTTACCCTCTTACGCCAAGGCCTGCAAATGTCAGAGCGGGCCTGGTTGTGTTAACGGCTTCACTTCATCTGTTTTGTTTTGTGTTTCTGGTGTGAGGATTGGGTCACGCTCTACCAGAATCCTTACTTCAGATTTAAACAAAACCATAAACACTCACATACAAAGCATCCTTATACTCCTCCATGGTCTCATTCTTCTCCCCTCTATAAACAAAGTTAGAAATAACCTTTCTGTTTCATTTTTTATGTTTTTGCTCCATATACCCAAGTTTGTATGTATTCACAATTAATAGACAATTGGGTATGAAAATACAAATATGCAATATCATTTATTTTATACTTGCTATTTATCATGTTTCTTCTTTGTTCTTTTCTCTTTTTATTTTGTCTACTGGTTTAGAGGGAACTTTCTTAGCTGTTTTAGCGGTAACTTCTAAGTTTCTAACCTGTCCACAAGGTCAAATGTTAGAAAACAACTTAACTCACCTCTTGAATAATACAAAGACTTTACTGAGTGTGGGATAGGGCTCAGGGTTAGAGCGCTTGTCCAGTATGCCCAAGACTAAAAATGAGTTTGATTCTCAGGACTGCAAAAAAGGAAACATTAAAAAAAAATCTACACCCTTGCCAGGCATAGTGGGCATGCCTGTAATCCCAGCCACTAAGGAGGCTACAGTGAGAGGGTGATAAGTTAGAGGCTGGCCCAAGCCATTTAGCAAGCCCCTGCCTCAAACTAAAAAATAAAAACAGAAAGAGGCAGGTATAGTCCCACATTCTGGGGTTTTGATGCCCAGTATGAAAAAAAAAAAGACTTCTGAATACTCGATTCTGATTTTCCCTGGGTCATTATGTTTAGCACTGAAGCTTCCTTAATTTGACTGCCGCTCTGCTCAGGTAACCTGCTTTTTCCTCCTGGTTGCTTTTACAACAATTCTGCTTACCTTCGATGTCCTGCAGTTTCACAGTAACATAGCATGACAAAGTGTAGATGTGTTTTTATACCTTGCTTAGCTGGGCAGGCTTAGCCAGCTACAGTCACTTGCGGGTTTATCTTTCCTCCGCCTCTCCCCCATTCTCTAGTTCTGCTTGTCCTAGAGCTTCTATTTTATATATATCCATGTCTATTTCTATTCCTCTATCTCTCTATTTCTATGTATCTTTCATATTCCTAAATTTCTACCACACTTATCTGAACTATTTTTGAATTATACAATGTGTTTTAAATTACCGCATTTCCATGTATATATAGTTTCTTAGTACTCAAACCACAAGACAAAAAAGAAAGGACAGGCAAGCCAGGCTTCATTATGAACTTTTAAGCTGGGTACAGTGGGGTGCTTCTGTGTCCCACCTACTTTGGAAGCTGAGACAGGAGTATGAGGCTTGCCCAAGCAACAGTGTGAGATTCCATTCTCAAAAATGAAAAAATAAAGGATAAAAGTGTTTATGCATCAAAAGATATTGTCAAGAAAATGGAAACAATCAAAAAATGAAACAAAACATTGCAAGTCATATTTAATAAGGGTCTAGTAGCTAGAATATACAAGTATCCATACAATTGGATAGCAAAAAAGATAAATGATTCAATTTATAAAATTGAGAAAGGACTTGAAGAGACATTTTTACAAACAAAACACACAACAGCCAATAAGCTCATGAAAAGATATTTAACATTTTAGTCATTAAGGAAACCCAAACCACAATGAGATACCATCTCACATCTCTTTAATATGGTGATATAAACACCAAAATAGAAATAGCTCGGAAAAGGGTGAGCACTGGGAAGGCTGTGGAGAAGCTGGAGCCCTCTCACATGGCCAGTGGGTCTTGAAACTGTGTAACTGCTGTCCTCAATAAGTTAAGCACAGAATGACTATATCTCCTGAGAATTCCACCGTTAAGTATAATCAAAAGAATGGAAGATGGACTGAAATAGATATTTGTACACCAGTCAGTATCCACAGTAGCATTATTCACAACTGCCAAAAAGTGCAGACAATCCAAGTGCCCATCCGAGAATGAATGTAAGCAAAACGGGGTCGATCCAGCCAATGGAATATCACTCAGCCATACAAAGGAATTCAACAATGACACGGGCGACAACACACAGAGCCTAAGAGGAGATTATCCTGAACCAAGGAGGCCACTCACGCATATATAAGATCTCAGAGCAGGCAGACATGTACAGGCAGAAAGCGGATTAGTGGTTCCAGGAAAGGGGTGTAAGAAGGGGAAAAGGATGTAGGGGGACTGACTGCTTAGAGTGTATGTGGCTCCCATTTGGGGAGATGAAAATGTTCTGAAACTAGACAAGGGATATGATTTACAACCCTGAAAACCTACCAAATGCCGCCTAATTTTACACTTTAAAACGATACATTTTATGGTGCACAAGGTTTGGCATAATTTAAAAATGATTAATTTAAAAGACAAAAAGGAGGAGAAATAGGTCCTAAATCGAGGTAAATTCTTCCCTACCATTGGTGCCAATGGTGATGTCATCACAGCGCAGTCCTCCAGTGGGGTGGGGGATGTTAGAATGAAAGGGCATTCCCTGATCTTTTTTCTGTATCGGTATGGAAAGGAAAGCTAGCTGGCATTTACACATATACAAGGTTTTAGGTAAACACAGATTCACCAGAGGTACATGCAGTCTTGGTGCCTTCCCAATAAAGATGGTGAAAGCTGATCTCACGCAAGTTCTTACAGGCGGGCTGTTTTTGAAGCCGACATACACTAAAGAAGGTGTTACGTTCCTGTCTTGAAAACTGAGCAGCCTTGAGAAGGAGCAGAAGGCCAAGAAGGGTTACGTTGGGGAAAAGTAAACTTGAGTCCACATTTCTGCAAGGAGGCTACTCCTGCAAAATTCACACACACCTGGCTGCCAAAGGCAGGAGCAGGGAATTCCTAGCAGTGACTGTGAATCGCACAGCCGGTAAGAAACATGGTGCAAACCACGACAAAGCCAAAACCAAATGAATATTTTTACAGACTCATTTTTAAATTAGCTGCTGAACAGTTTTGAAAACATCGACGTAGGCAGACAATGTAGCTCTCTGGTGGAGTGGCGTGGCTACATACACGAGGCCCTGGGTGCAGTCTGCCGGCACCAAGATAACAACAGAGATGTGAAGGACCTCTCAAGAAGACGGCTAGCTAGCCCTGTGTTTCCTTTCCTCTTTGTAAAGTCAAATATGCACCAAGTCTCCAGGCTGCTGAAATTCTAACCTGTTTTTAAGGATCCTAAGAGAATGGTATTTCAGAGCCTGCTTCAGTGACTTAGTTTACTTGTTAAATCTGAACAGGCAGCAATGAGAACCTTTTGGATCTATTGTGTTCCAGAACTATCTAGGACTTCGTAGAATACAAGTTAAATACACTTGCACAGTGGGGGAAAATAACATACAAAGCAAACAGCGCAAGAGTCTAAGCATGGAGGAATTATGTATTTATCTGTTTATTTATTATTGGGACTAGAACTCATGGCCTCACGATTACCAGGCAGCCACTGTGCTGCTGAGCTATATCCCTGGCCCAGAAATCTCTATTTCATATGCTTGGGAGCTGGTTGCTCTTTAGGAATTCTATTGGGGAGTAGTTCATGATCCTCCTTCCCTTCTTCTGTGAAACCATGTGGATTCCACTTTAAAAGTCAGACATCCTAACTTTCCATTCCCTTAGCATTTATGTAGTACTTACTGCATGTGAGACTTGGTGGTAGGAACACATTAACCAAGACAATCCTACGTGTTAACCGGCTAAAGAGCGGGGAACAATCACACCAACATTCAGTTCATGCAGATAAAACATTTTATAAAACTCAGTGCTTACTTGTGATTTAAAAACAAACAAACAAACAAACAAACAAACTCCACTTAGCAAATCAGGAACAGAGGAGGAATTTCCTTAACTCAACAAATATACAGAAAACCTGCAGCTAAAGTCCTACTTAGTGCTGAGAGATTCTCCTTAAGACTAGGAATATGGCAGACAGGCCCAATAATTTACTTTCATTCAACACAGAACTTGAACTTCTAGGCTGTGCAGTAAGTTCAAAAAATCAAATCAAATAAAAGGCACTGGGATCAGAAGGGCAGTAAGTGTCTTTATTTACAGGTGACAGGATTATCTAGACAATCCCAAGAAATACCTAGTAGTGTGTAAACACAATACTTGTACAACTAATAAGTAAGATCAGCAAGATGCATGATATAATATATAAAACTCAATTGTATTTCTGTATATTAGCAAGAAATACATGGATGCTGAAATTAAAATTGCACTGCAATTGGTGACGGCTCAAAGACATACACAAGTACTTCGGTGAGCCGCTAATAAAATGTTTACAGGACTCGGAAGCTGAGAGCCCCTGACAGAAATCAAACACCTGCATATGTGGAGGGACCTGCTGTTTTCACGGACTGCACAGTCCAACACTGTAAATACATTAACTTTCCCCAAGTTGATAGAGCACAGGTTTAATGCAATTCCTGTCAAAAGTCCAGTAGGATTTTTTCTATAGCTATAGACAAGATTATCCTTTTGAAAAAACATAGGGAAAAGCAATGAACAACTGTTAAAAGTACTCAATGGAGGAACCAGTCTACCTAACGTAAGGGCTGCAATGAGCAAGACAGCAAAGGCTACACTTATCAAGACGGTGTGGCACTGGTGGAAAAGTAAACACAGATTGTGCAGAAGAACTCAGAAACAGACCCACACAAACGACCTTCTAAGTAATTCTTTTCTTCTCCCCTCCTTTCCCCTCCCCTCCCCTCGCCTCCTCTTCTCTCCTCTCCTCTCTTCTCTTTACATGGTGCTAGACATTGAATCCAGGGCCTTGCAAATGCTCTAGCACTGTGCAACATCCCTAGCCACCATCTAGTTTTTGAAAAAGGAACAAAAGCAACTTGATAGAAAAAGCCCTTTCAACAAAGATGCTCAAACTATAAACATATAGGCATACAACAAAATAACAAACTATTTAGCCTGGTGTGGTGGTACATACCTATAATTCAATACTCTAGGAGGCTGAGGCATTAAAATTGCAAGTTTGAGTCCAGTCTGGGCAAATTAAATGACTTCATGAGATCTTGTCTCAAAGTAAAAATAAAAAGGCTAGGGCTGTCACTCAGTGCCAAGGTCTGGGTTCAGTTCCTGGCACCGCAACAAAACGACAACAGTAACAACAAACAAAAGCCACCTCCTATTTAAACTCTCATGCCATATGTAAATATTAACACAGATCACAGACTTGAAAGTAAAACACAAAACCAGATATCTTTTAAGGGAAAAATAACAGAGTATTTTTAGAATCTAGGGATATGTAAAGAGTTCTTACACTTGACACCAAAAGCATGTTCTTAAAGGAAAAATTCATAACTTGAACTCCATTAAAATTAAAAACTTTTCTTCCAAAATGACTCTATTGTGAGTCTGGAAAGATAAGCTACAGAGTGACAAAATATCTGTAAACTATGCAACCAGAGACTAGTAGCAGAAGCATATAAAAAACTCTCAAAGCTCAATAGAAAAACAAAACAAAGAATTACTAAGAACTGAGCACAAGATATGAAGAGTCATTTTACCCCCAGTGAGAATACGTATGTGAGTGTACATTTGCAAATCAGCACATAAAGAGAGTTTTAACATTATGACAGTTAAGGAAATGTCACCGAAAACTATAATGAGATATCTTTAAACAGTTACCACCATGGCTAAAGTAATAGGAAAATGACAACATGATTGGTAAGGATTAGAGAAGCTGCATTAGTCTTTCATTACTAGTGGATATGAAATGGTACAACCATTCTGAAAAAATGACAGTTTCTTTAAAACCAAACATACTACAACCTTGTAAAAAAAATACTAAAATTTATTTAAGATGTTAAAGTTTTGTGTTTGAATATCTCAAAAAATATTCAGAAAACTATGGGTAATGCATGCCCCAAATTGGCAGCCCACAGAAAAGTGGGATAAATAAATATAGCCTGTTTCTCTGAAAATAAGACCTAGACACAAAATAATCCATCTTGAAAACCAGAGATCTAAAATGCCAGCCCTAATCAGCCTGTCCTCTCCTTACCTGCCACTACCCGGTAAGGTGAGGAGGCTGATTGCCACTGGCACTTTTGATCTCTACTTTTAAGGCTAATTATTTTCTGGCTGGGTCTTCCATTTGGGGAAAGATGGTGGTTGTTATTAAAAACAAAAAGATAAACATGTGACAACAACAAACCCAGCTAGTGTCTTCTTGAATGTTTATCCCACAGAAATGAAGACAATGTTCTCATAAAACCTGTAACCAAATGTTTACAAGAGACTTATTTGTAATAGTCCCCAACTGGGAACCCAACTATCTTTCGGGCAGTGCATGATGACATACGAGGGTATGTTCACACCACGGAACACCGCTCAGCAGGACGAGGGGACAGTGAGTGACGCAGTAAACAACCTGCATGAAGCTCTACAGAACTGCACTGAGTAGAAGAAAGTCACTACAGAAAAGGTATTAGTTCTTACCAGAGCATGAACAGCTGCAATGATCCCCAAATAAAAGGTCTGTAAAAGCCATGTCTGTTTTCCTCTGTTCCTTCCTCCTCACTTGCATTTCTCTGCAGTCATCCCTTCCTCGCAGTGCCCAGCCTCATCTCGCGAGCAGAAGCCCCGTCCTCAGACCCCGCGGCCCAGAGCCATGGGGGAGGCCGTCCACCAGCACAGCCTGCTGGCCTCATTAGCAGAGCCGGCAAAGGAGAAGCCGAGTGACAGCCCTGCACATGTGGAAACCATTACCTCATTCCCTGACTTGCAACGAGGGATTGGGGCTTCTTCCTCAACCGAGGCGGAGCTCCAAGGTACAGCTGGCGAGCCCAAGCCGAGGTGAGGCTGGAGTCACAGGGCTGCTAGGAACAGATAAATTAGCAGGCACCGGCTGACCCAGAGGGGCCCCAGGCTGAGTGTTGTGGGTGCTGAAGGGGCTTGGGGTGGATGGGTGTGTCAGGAACGAGCCTTCACCAGCGGGAGCATTTGTGAGAAAGCGTGGAACACAACCACAGCGTCATAGTAAGCGAGGAGTTAATCATGAAGATGTAGCATCATAAACTGAAACTTCTGCTACAAGTGGACGTCCACAAACAGGACCACGCCATTTACCTGCTCCCACCACACAAGCGTACAAGCGGGACCCTGCATTCCTCTCAAATGCAATTTCCTTCCTCACTCTGCTCCAGCCCCATGGCCTCATGTGCAGGTGCTAACACTCTTCAAAAAGCCTTCCTAGACCAGATCGTTGAGGGGAGCAGGCCAACCCTGCCCTCCCCTCTGGACAGCCAGGGCATGGAGGGTGGGACTCTGGGAGGAAGACAGGCCCCTGTGGCCTCGCCTTCGGTTGCCATGGTTATCTCTGATTCTTGTGCTTCGGCCCAGCCTGCATTTGTTCCTTCATCCCTTTATTTTTTCATCCTTTCCTTATTTGTTGGGGTTGTTGTTGTTTCATTTTGCTTCATTTGTTTCTGCAGTGCTGGGGTTGGAACCCAGGCCCCTCCACCTGCTGGGCGACTCCCTGGCCCAGCAGATGGTTCCTGGCATCCTGTATCCACAAGGACTGTTTCTGGGGCTAGAGACACAGCTGAAACCAAAAATAGACCTCTCACGCTATGCAACTTATGTCCTAGTGGGAAACACAGGCACTAGATGCAGCCTATAAAGTGCAAAGTGCGGTGCAGAAAGCAAGGTCAGAACAGTGTGTGGAGAGAGCTGAGAGAGGGGAGGGGCGTGGCAAGCGGTCAGGGGAGGCTGGGCTGGTGAACGGAGGGAGGGACAGTCCAGGCAGAGCAGAAGACAGGGCAAAGGCCCTGAGATAGCTTCAGGCCTACACCCAGGTGAGCCGGTGACTTAGCTCTGCGGGAAGTGGGATTTCAGCTCAGGTCCCAGCTCTGCGCTTCCTGGCAGCAGCACGAGCTGGAGCTTGGCGGAGCAGCACCAGCCTAGCGCATGTGCAGTGAGGCCCTGGGTTCTGTTCGCAGGGCCGCCAAACAAACAACAATAAAAATAAGTAAGATTTCCAATAAAATAAAATTGAAAGCAGATGCAGACGGAGACATCAACTTGAGTAGTACTGGGCTGGAATATAGTTTCCTAGGGTGAAGACAGCAGTGTTTATCATGTCAGACGCTGAAAACTAAACGTGACTGGACCAAGCAGCTACTCCGTAAGGAAAAGTGGCTGTAAGGAGCTACGGAGATTCTTCCCTTTTGTTTTGTTTTCTGTGGTGCTGGAGATCAAACCCAGGCTAGCCAAGCTCTCTACCCCTGAGCTCTATCCCCAGCCCTATTTTTAATCAATTAAATTCTATGAATATGAACTGTCCTCATATGAAAAATAAAACAAATTTGCTTATTGGGGCTTACGAAGATTTGGATCAGGCTTTAAACTGCTGATATCTCTCTGATGACTATTAGACTATTTTAAAATAGCAAACTTTCTAGGCCCATTAAGCTGCGATTAATTGCAATAAAAGAACTTTCTTATACTCTCTCCTCTTCCTGCATCCTCTTCCACGCACAGGGTGTTGGTTTGGACAGCAAACACCCGACCTCATAAATTCAAATAAGCCTCCAAACAGCACACTTCAAAGCTGGCCACCAGGGACCCCCTTCCCTGACCTAACTGTTGAAGCAATTACAGAAAGATGAGCTTCACCACCGATTAACCTCCTAAACACTAATTAAAGATAATGAAGGTTCAAGGTGCTTGGCACGGCCTGACCTGCAAGTCCTGCCAGGGTTTGCAAGCCGGCTGGCAGCCCTGAAGACTCACAAAGAGGAAGGGACAAAGTGGATGCAGGTGCTTGCTCCGTGCGCCTCCCGGGAAAACACACCGCCAACTCAGTGCGGAAACAACAATTCTCTGTGTAAGAGTTAGAGGTGGGTGACTTTGCAGACAGCAGCCACGGGTATTGGTTCATAGGACTTCAGCTCTCAGACAATGGATGAGCCCCTCAAAAAGTCCCCCTCAGCCTGCAGAGAGAGCAGGGGATTTCAAGAAACTGTCTTTAGAATTCTTTTTATTCATGTGCTGAAGCTGATTGTGGTCGGTAAAGGAATTGTGCGTTCTCAATGGACAGCAAACACCTGGAAAAGTCATCCCATCATTCATGTCCCACCTCATGGCAGGGAGAAGAAGGCGGTATGTGTAGTTCAGCCCTAGATGGACGCAGAAAATGTCAGAGATGGCGACATGCAGCTGAGCTCGCCTGCTTTCCCAGGAAGTGCATTCCAGGATGCAGGCATTCCAGGATGCAGGCATAATCACGGCCGTGTAGGTCGCAGGATGAGCAGAAAATCATGTAGCTGCTACCTTCCCCGCTTGCGCTTGGGGAATCCATGCAGGTGCTGGTGCCCAGTGTCACTGCATCGGAGCCAAGATGTCATCTGAAGCATACAATGGCCTCAGGACCACAAGGAGACCACGTCCAGTGTGAGGTGATGGCCCACCCTACTCGTGGACCCAGTGGGACGTGCAGGTATTTCAATGCTGCTCTTCACAATCACCGAGTCCAGATCTGCAGACCTGGACTAAGTTACTTTGTAGTGGGAGATACATTTTCATTTTCCATAATCCTGGGTGGATACTTAGGAATTTGTTTCCTGTGGCCCAAGAGTTGGGCTAAATATTTGAAAGCGTTCCTTGAAAAATGTCTATACCTCTCCCTCCCCCAAAAACCCACAAACAAACAAACAAAAAACCCAAGCCAAAGTCTTTAGCTGAAGGTGAGTGTGAACAGTGGGGTTTCAAAAGGGTAATGGGAAAAGAGCAAGTGTGCAACAATTTTTCAAGCACGGACAAGTTCTCGGTGGAACAAGAAGGGCCGCCTCTCGTTCTCAGCTGTGTAGCTAGTGAACTTTAAGGCAGCTGGATGTTGTGAAGGTGTTGCTCAGTGGTGGAGATTTGCCTAACATGCCCTAGATCCTGGGCTCCACTCCCAGCACCACAAAAACTTTACAAATAGAAATAAGGTAAGCGAACAGGAACAAAAGGGTGTCTAAACCAAGAACCATGCTTGCAGCTGTCTGAAGAACATGACCCCAGCTCATGCGGCCGGTGGTCGTGGTGGTCCTGTGGATGTCTCGAATCTTCTCTGGGCCTCATGTTTAAAGAACAGGCTTCCACATGGTGACTGGGAACGAGGCAGGAGCAGCCCACCTTTGCCAGCCTCTTCACTGCATTTAAGGCAGGGTTTACGGAATGCAAATCCACACATGGATGGACACTGTTACTGGGCTCCTTGGAGGTGACAGAAGCTGAGCCCACCTCCTCATAAAATGTCAAAATTAGACCGTCGTCTGCACTGTTGCTTGCTCGTATTTTCCAGACAGGAGAAGATTTCTTCTGCAGAGCCTGACCTGGGCCCCAAGAAGCAAGGCTAGCTTGACAGATCTGGCTGCATGGCCTTACTCTGTGGACAGATTCAGGGCAACTAAGGATAGAATGGCGTCACGGAAGACATGGGAACAATAACAGGATTCGGGCCCCAGGAAAGGGAAAGCATGGTCCCCTTTCCTATCCCAATGGGGAATAAATAAGCATTTTAAGTTCTGAGCATTTGAAATTACCTATTTATTTATTAACATTTGTCTAGGTCATCCATAAGATAAGAAGAGCTTAAAACCACAATTTACTTTCCATGTCAGATAACGTATTTCCTGAATGGATGAACAGTCCAGGAGGGTGCTGGAATCTAAGTGTCAGATGCGCCTCTGCCTCTGCAAAGCAAGGTCATTCTTCAAAGATGAAGAAAGGCCCTGACAAGTATCGGCGGAGTGTACAGTGATGCAGCTATTATGGGTCCAGAATGAAATGTCCTCAATAGAGTAAAACAATAGAGGTACTGGATGAGCTGGCAGCCTGTAGCTGGGTATCTACCCAAAGGGGATGAAATCAGGGTGGCTGAAGACTCTACACTCCCACGTTCATTGGGATGTTATTCACATTGGCCAAGATATGAAATTAAACTAAGTTGGATGAATAAAGAAAACAGTATATAAGCACAAAGGAGTACTATTCATCACTAAAAAGAAAATCCTGTCATCTGTGACAACACAAATGAACTTGAAGGACATTATGTTAAGTGAAATAAGACAAGCAGAGAAAGAAAATACTGAATGGTCTCACTTAAATGTGAAATAGGTAAGCATCCAACTCAGAGAATAGCAGAATAGTTTCCAGGGTGCGGGGAATGGAGGAAAGGGGACACATTTGCCAAAGAGCACAAATGTTCAGTTAGAAGAGGAATCGGTTCTAAAGACCTGGGGCACTACATGGTGACTACACTTAACAATGCTGGGGGCTGTGGATACAGCTCATGGGTCAGTGCTCGCCGACAACACTCAAAGCCGGGGCTTCACCACCAGTACTTTTCGCTTCTTTCCTTTTTTTTTTTTTTTTGCTAAGAAAACAGATCTCAGAGTGGTGATGTAGCTCATTGGGAGAGTGCTTGCCAACATGTATGACGTCTTGAGTCTCATCCCAGGACCCCACTGAAAGGAGTCGGGGAGAGGGAAAAGGGGAGGAAAGAAGAAAGAGAGAGAAAGAGAGGGAGAGAGAAAGAGAGAGGGAGAAGGGGAGAGAGACACTGAAGTTGAGACAGAGGAGAGACAGAGGGAGAGAGAGAGGGAGAGATAGAGAATAAGAGTGTGTGTGAGAAGTGGGAGAACCCTTCCCACACTGCTGTGCTTTGGGAATCCGTCCCACAAAGGCCTGTGCATTAAAGGTTTGGGTCCAGGCTGAGGGACTATTGAAAGGTGGTGAAACCTTTAAAATGAGGCCTCATGAGAGGTCTTCAGTCCTTGGGGGAATGTCCTCTTCTTCCTCTCTCATTTTTAGCCGTAAGATGAGGGCTTCCTGCACCATGTACTCCCCTGATGATACTACAGCTATGAAACCAGTGGACTGGCCAACCATGGGTTGAAACCTATGAACTATGATCCAAAATAAACCTTTCTTCTTTTCAAGGTGATTATCTTAGGTGTTTTGCTGTAGTGATGAGGAAAATTAGTTAACAAACACACACACATGACAGAGAGAGAGAGAGAGAGAGAGAGAGAGAGAGAGAGAGATTATATCTCGACAAAGCTGAAAAAGAAAAAGAGATAGTTCTCAGGAGTTAGTGAATCTTCCAAAAATCTAATGCAAAAGTGACACAGAGGGAGGTGGCACCCAACTTTCGTCACATTATCGGAGGCCTGAGGTGGACATGCTCACATTCTCCTCACGTCCATTTCTCTCCTCTCCTGTGGAGGAGCACTCATAGAGACACTGCAAGCCCAGCCTTCCTCTACGGATGGGTTCTGGTAATCCACGCCTGAACTGACCCTTCATGGATTGGCTCAGGACGGTTCCATCAAGGACAGCTGGCACTTCTGGTGGTCAAAGGCAAACTCTCCGTCTCCCATGGGCCCATGGGCAACCTCCCCGTGATCATGACAACACTCATGAAAGAGCCTTGGTACAAAGCCTCAGGGGAAAAGTGGAAAGACGAGAAGGTCTGGTGTCCCTTTGATGACATTCTCAGTGGGTCTCTATGAACCGTGACTGCCTCCAGCAGGCTGCTTAAAGTTAACGAGCCACACACTTCTCACATCCCGAAGGTCAGTTTGAACTGGGGTCTCTGTTACTCGCACCTACAAGCATGTCCTACTGACAGGAGAGTTCATGTTCCAAAATGATTAAGAACCAACTGGCCCAGGTATAGGCTTTCAGTGTATGTCTGCTCAGCAGAGAGAACAGAGTGAAGATAAAGGAGGCAGAGTGGAAAGAGATGGAACCTGGCTATTTATCCTTGGCCTTTTGACCTTGAGATGTACCCAGTGGTTATTTTTTAAGGTGTAACACTGGATGTAATTCATAATGGTTATCTTGTTTTTCACATCTTTTCTATTCTTGTAACCAGCGCATACTATTGCTACTAAACAGCTAATCATTAGGTCTTAGAGAACAAGCCACATTCTATAGTAGTGGTGGGAAGTTAGTTACCTACAATTTTCTTTTCACCTCTAAAGGGTGTGAAGCTGCTGCAAGAAAATCTTTCTTTAGTGTAAAGTGTTCTTTTTTTCTTTTCTTTCTTTTTTTTGTAAATTGTTCTTGAGGGGATAACTCCCAGATTATTGTTTTTGGGTTTTTTTTTTTTGGTACTGGGGATCGAACTCATGACCTTGCGCTTGCCAGGCAGGCGCTTAAGCCACTGAGCTAAATCCCCAGCCCAACTCCCAG
The DNA here is from genome assembly GCA_004027295.1 of Dolichotis patagonum. Lineage (NCBI taxonomy): Eukaryota > Metazoa > Chordata > Mammalia > Rodentia > Caviidae > Dolichotis > Dolichotis patagonum. The sequence goes on along the minus strand of PVJX010013706.1, from coordinate 919 downwards.
ATTAAATATGTGTGGTATAATATGTCCCAGCTTGGGACAGAATTCTGGAGACACTTAACTTCATTTATTGCAGGGTCAAAGTGCAGAAACTTTGATAAAGGGGATGCCAAGTTACTCTGTTAATATTTTCTATTCAAAAGATCACACTGCATAGCTATTTCTTACAAGCAAAGCTAGTAAAAACTCCCGGTGTCTTACAGAATGAAGTCCAAACTGCTTCCCAGGTCCTACGATTTGGCATTTACCTACCGACCTAACCTAACTTCCCACACGCTTCTCAGCTGTTGGTGCCATCCTCCTGGGCTTCACATTCTTCTCAGATAATCTGTAACATCTACTCAGTCATTCTCTGCAGCTGGTCCCCCTTCCCTGCCTTACTGCTTGGTAAGAAATTCTGTTTGTCCCAGAGTCTCCTGGAAGTCTTTCTATTACACATATGAAAGCACTTGTCATATTGCATTCCAATGTTTTATCTGTTCATCTCCCATCATTACTTTAGTCTTTTTCTATTTCTTCAATACCCAGATCAATATCTGGCAAATTGTAAGGGTTTGATACAGCACTGATACAGATTCATATCACGACACAGTATGAGCACAGGGTGGGCAGGAAGGGTGGGCGGGCTCATGGCACTTGTATCTGCAAATGCATGTATAAAAAACATCCTCTGAGGTTTATCCAAGTTGACCCTGAGTTTTAGGAAGAGGACTCACTAAGAGAAATCTACTTTAGGGACACAACCTTCTACCACAGGGTATGCTCACTCGTGGGCATTTTTCAAAAATCATGATGATATTTTTCCAATAAGTGTTTAGGGCAAAATTTTGCATGGACAAGGATGGAAATTAGTAAGCATTTATAGAAGAAAAAAGTAATTGAGGAAGGATTTTGGCCAGTGCTGCTCCTAAGTGAGTGGGCA